>JAJJMA010147989.1:13418-25663 GCA_023529015.1 Papaver nudicaule
AAACAAATCCCAGTAAAGTGTACGATGCCAAGTTTTACCTCCATATTCGATGAAACTGGTGATGCCACGTATCATGTCAAGATGTATAAGATATTTTTCCTAACATGGGCAGATACGGACGAAGTACTTTGCAAATACTTCCCATCAAGTGTTAGAGCATGGCTTGGTCAACCTCACTAAGTGTTGGTATGTCAATCTTAGTTGTCAAATTTAGTGATCAAAACTCGACCGCTTGAAACACACGTTAGGTAAAGACTTCATTAAGTTAGCTTTAGGTTGTGAAAGGTGTTGGAGGGATTTAGAGTCACTACATGAAGAGTCGAAGAAGATCGAGGAGCAAACTAGGACATTCAGTTTCTCATTCAAGAGGTTAGTGAATCAAAATAACGCGATTCCATTATCTTTTACACTTGTGCTACAAAAGACAAAACATAACTTAATGCTTGAGCTTTACGTTATGACCTGATCACTTGTGATTAATGTGTCTTAAGAGATAACTCCACGATATCGCTTGCGGTATTGCTGTTATAGGTATGACATTCTATATTGCTTAAAGCTTTCTTTTCTTCTCCGTCTCTAAGTGATATAAGGTTTTTCCTAAAACCTCCGAGTTGGATAATAACAGTCTATGATGTTGTCTCTGTAGTATTACGAGATTAAATCCATCATAATATTGTGTCTCGACTTACCTTGTTTGACTCTGTAGGATTGATTAGTACGTATTCGTATGTGCTAAAGTAATCGAGATCGTGACTTACAATTATGTTGTGTAGACTCGACATACTGCTTTTCTGAGTTCAAGTACTATATTGTTGTTTGACTCTGATTTCTAGAGTTCCAAATCATGCATTTGATTTTCAACATATGAACATCTAGAATGCCATATCACTTCTAGATTTCGAAACCATATTCATGTTTTCTTATTTTATGGACTTTAGAGTTCGAAACCTCAATGTAGGTTTTGGTAAAACTGAATTTAATTTCTGAAACCTTAATTTGGTTTGGGTCCATGAGCTATTGAATCCGAAACTTAAATCTAAGTTTTGACCATTAAGAAAACTTGAGTTCGAAACTATGATTGCTGGCTAACAGTGACTTGAGAATCGAGACCAATGAGTCTTGACCATGTGTAAAAGGTCTATAATAAAGACTATGGGGTTTCCTAAAGATTTATGTGAACCGGAAAATATAGCCTGTGGGTCAAGGATAAAAAGTTGTGATGCTGAAACATCTCTTAACCACATGGACACTTAAGTTCGACAACAAACATTTGTTATATGAATATAATATGTGTTTCTTGTTTCGAAATCTTAATCAGGTTTTGTTAAAACAAAATCTAAAGTTTGAAATTAAACTTTGATTTCGCTAGATTTGGAAACTTTAATTTGGTTTCAGTCATATATGAATCTAAGATCCGAAACCTAACTTTGGTTTTTGCTAAATGAAAATACGAGGGTACCGAGTACACCAATCTTTTATTTTAGGCAACCTATAAGTCAAACCTTGAACGGTTCCTGTAATCAAGAACTCAAGCACAAGATCTCTTTCGTAACTGACTGAATCACGCAGAGGGAATCAATACAAGATAATGAAAGACAATGTCAACAACCAAGTATGATACTTTAGTTATAAATAACAAGTCAAATATAATGCGGAAATAAAGTAAATTACACACAAGAATTTTGTTAACGAGGAAACTACAAACTCGTAGTAAAACTCCGGGACCTAGTCTAGTTTGAATACTCTTAAGAATTAAACCGCCAACACACCTACTCTCAGACTTCAGATTAGTTGGTGTAAACAATATGACCTTAATACGACTATTAGTTATAAAGATTGCCCCTCAGTATTCCTTCGCCTCTAACCACAGCAAGGTGATCACGCATATGTACTCCCTTAGAGAACCAAACGTTCTTTATTGTCTTCCCTAAGAGTTTCTCCACAGCCCGTCGTGAAGACTATCGTCACCCGATTGAAAAGACGAGGGTACCGAGTACACCACCAATATTTTATTTGGTGGTAATACTAATCACTATGTTTCATATGAATCATCTACAACATCATTAACGGTAGCAGTTGTGTTGGTATAAAATCTCCAAGGAGATCTTATACCTAACAACCATTAGATCAAGATGTAAGTACAATGATTTAAAGAGCAATACTATTGTATAACGAGTTATCGAAACAGATTAGAACTACAACGATGAAGACTAATGCATATGAATAATAAAGTAAAGACCGAATGTTCATTGATATCAAGTGTTTATCTGGCTATTACTACATGGATATTGTGCTTCAATACCTGAAGAGATTATATACTAACCTAGTCTCACTTACACGCCTTAGCCTACTCAAAAATCCAACCCTTACAAATGAGTTCGAGCTCGCCTTTTATTGAGCGAGTTACAAGTGGAGTACAACTAATAAGACAAAATACACAATCGTGGAGGTGTCAGAAGTTGTCGAGTAAGTAGGTGGTCTTCGAGATACCTCTCGAGGACTTCCCTATCTTGCTATCTTTCGATGGCTTCACGAGGTGTCCGTACCTTTGATGGTTCTCTTTCCTCGTTGTTTTTTTACGAGAAATGGCTTATCTCGAGTTATTCAGTACTTCGACGCTTGAACTTTTTCTGATGCTCCTTCCTTGCGATGCTGACACGTGTCTCAATATTTTTATGCCCCCACAGTTTGCCTCTTTCCTTTCCTCGTATCGAAGATGCTTAGGGAAGGAAATCCTCTTACGAAATCAATTTCGTGACACGTGCCCTATTACTCGCCTGATGTGGCGTCTCCGTGACACGTTCTGCATGTTCCCGAGATTTTAGCCACCTTTTTGAAAACTTATAATGTCGGTTTCCCTCTCTTATTTAAGTTTTATTTTCTCCCTCTAAAATGATTTTAGTCTTTCGGATTCATCTCCTTCTTTGGCTCCGTCTTCCTTCTTTCTCCGTAAACTTTGAATCTTTAACCTTGATCTTGAGTCTTTTGTGCGAAATCCTTTGGTACCCCTTTCTTATTTTTGTATGACAATTCATAAAGGGAGGTCTTTTCAAGATTTTGCCTTCTTCTTCTTTGAAACTTCGTTCCTCCTACCGCAGTTATTTCCGATTTCGGCCAGATTTTCGTTGTTTTCCTTCTTGTTTCCCTTTACTTCTTCCCATGACTTCTTACCCTGCTGTCGAAGCTCTCATCTCTAGAATGAAGGATTTAGGGCTTAAACTTGATTCTTTTGACATAAAGTCTGTTCATTCTCCCAACGGACGGTTGACTCCAGAACTGGTTGGGGAGTATAAGTGTGGAGAAGAAAGGCTTTTGGTTACGTCTCATCATATTTTTGCAGGGCTTATAACCCCATTGTATCGTCATTCCAACCCTCTATTTCTCGAGATCCTCTGCTCGTTGCCTGAGTCTCGAGGTGTGATGCAGCTTACGTGCAGTTCGATTCAATTAATTAATAAGTGGGTTTCTTGCTCTGAAGACAGTTCCGTCGCAGGCTCAGTTGCAAAATATCATTTTACTGCTTCCAACTTTTCCAAACACTTCGAAGCTTACCTAACACTTGATAACGAGGCGGCTCCTTGGGGAGTTTGTTTTAGACCTGTGAAGGGAGTGAGGAACATAATTCTTGAATTCCCTGACTACTCTCTTGACGAAGACTGGTATTCAGATCTGTGTTGTTTATTGGCCATGTTCTTCGAGGTTGGAAGGACATGAGACACTTCTGGTTTTAGAAGGATTTCGAGGAAGGCCATCAATTCTCGACTTAATATATTTTCACAGTTCACTTCTCTGACGAGGAAAGGGAGTTGTCTCGCAGAATTTTGCAGAAAAGAAAGGGTGCTCTTGAAGATCTTCTTCGGGATTTGAAGCATGCCCGTACAGGGAAAGAGACTATGGATCAGGTAACAAACACCAACTGAATGAAATGTGCTACGTGAAGTATTAATACTTGCCTCTGTTTGTTTCCTGAGAAAGACGGATCTTTTCTTGTAGGACAAAGCTATCGATGTTAAAACTCTGAGTATAAAGGATGCTTCGATGGAGTATCAATTTGGTTCGAGGAACCTTACTAAACCTCGAAGAAATTACAAGAAGAGTACTGATAAGAAATCGACCAAAGTTGCTTCGGCAGCCCAGTATAAATTGAGCGTCAAACTCCTAGGAGATAGCTCGAGAGCGTGTTCTGAGGTTGAGCAACCAGTTTTGAAGGTTATTGTTGTTCCAAAACCTGACAGTTGTTCTGAGAAGGTAGTTGTTGCTGCCTCTGCTTCGTGCAATGCTATATTAGATGCTCCTGCCTCTGTTGTGCAGTTACTTCGACCTTGACTGCCTATGCCTCAGTCGTTGATTCCGACAAGGTTATCCCAGATGCCCCTGCTGCCACTATCGTTTCTTCTTCGAATACTGCCTCAGTCATTGCTGCATCTAATCCTTCTTCTAGCTAAAAAGGCGACCCCTTTTGTTGATCTTTTGCTTCCTCGAAAAGGAAAGGCTGTTGATTCCTCCGAGCATCCAAAAAACGTAGTGTTAGACCATCCTCGTAGTTCGAAGTTCCCACCTGCTCCAATTTTTGCTGGGAAACACATTCAGCCATATACTGCGAAGAATTTTAGGAAAGTGCTTTGAGAGAACCATGATCGTTGCGAATTTGCCAAAGAGGTTTCTTCTCGATTTGGTTCTCATGCTTTTGATCCTGCCAACTATCTTTGGATCCAGATTTCTGCAAAAAGGTTGGCGATGTATTTGGAGGGGACTGCCTCGGGGAAGATTGTGATCCTCGTAATACCCTCTTTCCTTTGAAGAAAATCTTGCTATGATTCAGATGGTGAGTGTAGTGAAACTCTTTTTTGTTCTGATGTTTGCCCTTAATCGTACTAAACTAGTTATACTTCTTTACAGGGTGACCATCATAGGTCGGTATTTTTAACCTATTCCTTTGGATTATTTGGTGATGTTGAATAACATGAGCGAAAATTTCTTCTAATGCAAGAAGAGATGTCTGCCGAGAAGACTCGCGTTGCTCATGAGAAAGTGCGGTTAGCAGGTATTTGAGCCCTTTCTTTTCTTTTTTTGTTGGTTCTTTCGATTACTTTCTGAACTCGCTTTACCGATGTAAAAAAGGGGAGTTAGATGAAGACAAGAAAAAACTTCGTCAAGCTAACTTAGCTCTTGATACTTATCTGCAAGCGAGTCGTAAGTATACTGACGTGTCTTATGGCTTAGATAAGATTCATTGAGATTGCCTTGATCGTGTTGTGCAAGAGAGGTCTAAAGCTTGGGATGAGCGAGACTATCAACGAAGTAAGAGAATTGAAGCTGGGGATCTTTTTGCAAAGGAAAAGAAGAAGACATCTGAGATGGAACGTCTTCTTATTTATGAGAAAGAGAGAAACCAACGAATGACTCAAGAAATGCATCAATTTTAACTCGATATTACTCGGTTCACTACAAGAATTCAGCTTTTTTTCAACAGAGCCATTAATCACGGTTTGCATTTCAGCAACGCGTATATGCTGTTGGGAAGCTCGCAACGTCTTAAATGGTTACTGAAAATGCGATCTGTTACAGTGCTCCGTGTTTTTGTTGGTGCAATTACTCACCTACCCTCAATATTTGGGAGAACTTCCTAAGTTAGCCTCGACTTTTCTTTTCCCCGCTCAACTTTTGGGCTGATGAAATTTCAACCCCAGCAGCGTAACAGAATCGGATTTTTATTTCAACGGATTAACTTGATATCACAGATCCGAAAATAAGAAAACCTAAAAGAAAATAAAAGAAAATCATTTGAAATTATGAATTCATTTATGGTGTCTTAATTAGCTCAGTTGTATGGCTGTATGTCCAACACCAACAACTTAAAGTAAAATCATTCACTCATTTCTCTCGCATATTTCTTTCCCCTGTCGGATTCTTTCTCTGCCGACATCCAATTGACCGGCAAATTCGTCGAACACAGTGATATTTATCTTGGGGGAATTTCATCAACATCATTGAATCAGACAAATCTTCTATATGAATTATCGATTTGAAAACTGGTTTGAGGTTAGTCGATTTCTTATAGAAGGATTGACGCTGATTTCAAATTTTGGATCTGACGATGCTCTATTGGTTAAGGTATTTCACTTGTTTCCCTTTTAATTGGAAATTTACATCATCTATAGTCGAAACCATTGAGTGTTAATGATTAAATTTCTGGTTATGAGTATTGAAGGTCTGAATCTCCCAGATCTGTTTGTTGTTGTATGATTTTTGTTGACTTGTCTGATTTTTGTGTTTGTTGATATTATAATCGTAGTTAGTTCATTGTAGTCTATTTTTTCTTGTGATTGTAGATGTGATTTTTTTTATAGGAAGAGAATTTATTAGATGATAGAATGTAGATATGTTATAGCACAAAACAAGCTAAGAAATGTAGGTGAAGAAAAGCAAAATCAGAAAAACAAGTATCCCAATTGAATATAGAGCTAGAGAGCATTACATTGCCTAGTGCTATATTGGGCAATAACAATACAAAACTGCACAATACAAATACACAGAATTGAATAAACCAAAACTATATTGAGCAATGTAGTGCCGAATCCCTTTAAGTTAACGACAAAATCTCGTTTACCACCAGACTACATTATATTGCCTAGTGCTAGTGGCTATAAACTTAGCAACCCTACGAGAAATCTATCTACATTCCATCTCTTTATTGGTTGATTGAAATTCTTCTACTTATTTCTGGCTCTAGAATTTTCGCTCGATGAAATTTGGCTATATTCAAGCCTTTTACTTTTCAATTGTGGGCTATTCTATTCATGCTGAAAACTATATTGCAGAAATGTAGTACTAGACTGCTAGTGGTAGAATGCTGAATCCCTTTCAGTTAACGACAAAATTTCATTTACCACCAGAGTACATAACATTGCCTAGTGCTAGTGTCTATAAAATCACCATTTCCTTTTCTGAAAATCACTCACTGTTTCATCGATTCTTATCAGTGAAAATCACATTCAATACTTTCAATCTATCTTTCGATTTTTGTTTGTTAACTATTCAGACTTTCATCCCCACTTTCAATCATTAAAACAAAAAACAAAGATAAATAAACTAACCAGATAAAGAAAAAAGAGAAAGACTACTTCTAGATAAACAAACTAACCAAATAAACAAACTTCCATTAAAGATACTCATATTCATTACATTAACAAAAATATTGTTCCATTATATTCATATTCATCATTTACAACCAGTTAACAAAGGCTATTTCGCATCATAGCCCAAAATCCCAAAAACAACCTTAACTTCCCAAAATCCACCAATATAACACCTGAACTTTCCCCAAAACCATCAACCACCTAAGAACATCAAAACTTAAAACCAGAAATAACAACCTGAACTTACAAGAAGAGACGAAGACTTCTACTACTACTACTTAATTAGCCGTCTTCGAGAGGATTTTTCTTCAAGCTTCAATAAATTGAAACCTCTCTCGAAGATAACAAAAGATAGCAAAATTACGAACATTCAGACTTTTTTAGTGCAACGACAAAGATTAATTAATCTTCATCTGTACCAAAGTCATCAGAATTATCATATTCATCATCAAGATCATCTTCATCTTCGTTGTAGTAGTGATCATCAGGATCATCTTCGTCACTGCTTGCAGTGGCACTCCCATAGCCATCAACTCTTTCATCCTTTTCTTGATCCTCCTCAACATCCTCATCTTCTAACTCTTCAGATGATTCAGACTCTTTCTCATCTTCAGAGAGAGGTTCTCTCATTGTTCTTGCAAAGACTCTTGGAAATTGAGTCATCTCCCTCCAGTAGATTCTGAAGAGCCTTTCTCTTCGATGATTATAAAGCCTCTCTTCCTCGGAACTTGATTTTCGATCTTGATACAATGGATTCCAATTATCTTCTTCCTCCTGACTATCTTCTTCAGTTTCACTCCTTCTTTTATTCCAATGATCACCACCTCCACCACCATTTCTCTTGTCATTCCTTGCATCTCTTTTTTTAATCCATAACTCAAAGTCCACACTGTTCTCTCTCATTCTCTGTAAAAACTCTTATCTGGCTCTCTTTTTTACAATCTTTCTCTGAACCTCTCTTACTAGTCTTTCCATATCGATCAAACTGAGATGCAATGCTAATTCTCTGCAAAATCTATAGAAGGTATCATCTCCTCTAGGGTTTGCAATTTTCTAAATTTTCTGTTAATTTCTCCTAATTTTTCTCCTAAAAATCTTAAGTAATTCTTAATTTCCTCTTGACTGGATATTTTATAGCCGATTTCTCTTACTACCATTTATGGGTATTTACTCGGTATTTATTTCCAATGGAAACGGTTCATTTTCAGACGCAATTTCTTATCAAAGGTCGTCTCATTTCCATTTCTCTATGCCCAATTTTCTCTATGGAAAACACTCCTCTTCCCACGTGTTTCCAGGACCATCATTAACAACATTAATTATTAGTCATAACCTAATCATATATCTAGTCTAATTGCAGGTTCCTGGCATGTAGCTGTGGCTAGGAAGGCTGGTCTAGTCTGGTCGTTCACTCAACCTTTCACTTCACACACTCATTATAACCCTTTCAACCATAAAAATCCCAATACAAAATACACGTCAAACTCATTCTAAAAAAAATATACACGTCAATAAGGTCATCTATCATTTACCCCCTTAATATCATAGGCCCATGATGTCATAACAAATTTGAACCAGCCTGAAATGTCGAGTCCCTTAACCAACTGAATTAACCGTCGGTTACCGTTGGAATATCAACAGTTGCTGGCGGTTGGAATACCAACAGTTTTGACTTATCATAAAATATTAGGGTAATATAAAACCATGCGCGTGATTAGAGAGATCATCATTGCAAACTTCAGTTTCATTAAATACAACCATTATTGGAGAATCCAACAGTACAATTTGAGAATTATCATTGCAAACTTCAGTTTCGTTAATTGAACTTCACCATTTTCCAATTTCTCTGCAACCATAAATCCCAATAAAAAACCAACTAATAGTGCTGATGATGAAGAATCAAGGTTGTTGCAGGATGCATTTGCAACAGTGAGGAGGTTGATTGCAAATGTTCCAACAATGGAGAGGGGTGAAGGTTCAACTCAACCTAAATTTGAAGAAGAGGATGAAGTGAATGCGACTGATGATCAGAGGAAGGAAGCAATGGAGAAAGGAGAATGTTCAAATCAATTTGAAGAAGGGGATTCCTGGAATATAAAATTTAGGAAAGAAAATGGTCCATACATGACTGCAACAGTGGGAATTGCATTTTATGGGGATGAATTGTGGTTATGGGTGGAAAGCAAGTTATTTTTTTGGGTATAAGCTTCCCATCGAATTGAGGTGTGAAGTGCAGAAAGTTCTTTCTAAATCCCTGGCATTTAGGAGGAAACAAAGGCTTCCTATAATCCAAGACATCGTAAGCACTATACCACCACCAATTGTGCCGGAAAATCAACCACCACCTATTGTAGAAGAAGTAGTAGATCAAGTTAGGGTCAATAATGCAATTAGAAAAGCATACATGGATGGACGGATTGAGCACCACAAAGATTTGTTTCCTGATTTTGGTGATCCGGTCGAAGAAGGCTCGGGTCATTGGAACTACGATATGGTCGCCTTCAATGCGGGCCTAAAGGATATGAAAGCCAAATACGGGCCTTTCACATATGATGAAAACGAGGTTGCTGAGTATATGGAGAGTATTGGTGAGAATGTTGTTGCTGCTGATATTGGTGGTGCAATTGAGGGTGGTGATGGTGATGCTAATATTCCTGGTGCAAATGAGGGTGGTGGTGGTGCTGCAAATGTTCCTGGTGCAAATGAGGGTGCAGGTGGTGCTGCTGCTGCAAATTTTCCTGGTCCAAATGAGGGTGCAGGTAGTGCTGTTGCAAATGCTCCTGGTGCAAATGAGGGTGCAGGTGGTGATGCTGCAAATGCTGACATTGATATGATTGACCTTGTTTCTGATTGAATGTTTCAATTTAAGTTTCTGACATAGTCATGTTTTTTAGTTCCTTGTTTAAGTTCATGTTTTTGGGATGTAAGAATTATCAGTGCAATGTATAAGTCAGTACAATTATGGTTTTTGGTTTATTTTGGAATGTAAGAATTATCAGTGTAAGTTCAGTACAGTTGTCCATTTGGAATTAACCTTTTTCTTCTTCATTTTAGTTGAAAATGGGCACATCGAATCTAAACTTGTGCATTAACATTACATAAAAAAAACTGCCATGTAATTACACCAAAAGTTAAATCATCCTTGATTGTCAGAAGTCACTTGATCCTTCGGTGTCATTTGATGCTTCAGTGTCATTTGGTACTTCAGTGTCATTTGACACGAGGAAAATTCTCTCGCACCTCAAAAAGTTCTGCAAATATGAAAAATTGAACATATTATTGACTTCTGTTTTCACATTTCTAACTCAAATTCACATAACAATCTGGATATCAAATATTAAAGCTACAGCCAATATAACCAATCGAACTTATGCAAATAACTAGGTGATAAAAATGACAAACAAAAAACAGAACACAGTAAATGCACACAAGAAGATAAACGAGATAATACCACAAGTGTTCTGCTGTTCGAGTAATGAGTGTGGATAAGTTGAAAATTTTCCTTCAAGCCAATCACAGAAGAGCCAATATTCAGTGAATAAGTTGAAAATTACAAAAAGTATTCATTTTTACCAATTCACTAAGAAACAAAACTATCATGTATACGTACCCCAAACGTTTCATTGAAGGATGATCAACTTGAAACTCGAGATCTCGAATCCATTTATCCTTCTCTGCAAGCTCACGTCTAAGGTTCTCGTTCTCGGTTTTTAACTTTGCAGCCCAACTGAATGATGGCTCATCACCCCAGAATTCTTTTGGCTTGACAAAGTTTCCAAGACACCGAACACGACCCTTTTTATCAGCTCCCATCACAGCTGCAACTGAATCATTACGCCCAGAGATAACTACTCCACTTCAGGTTGGATAGCCAGGTTTTGGTATTCCGCCATTCGACCCTATACATAGTTCAAGTTCAAAATTGATATAAGCATCAACTGTGATAACCACTTTTCAAATTTAAATGCAGAAAAAGAAAGTATTCAGTCATAAAAGTATATGTATAGTTCACCTGCCACGAGTTCCATAACTCGATCTTTTGATCCATCTGATGTTTTTAGTTTCTTTAGATGGGTCTCCTCAAATATTTCAAACCGCTCAGGAAATCTTCCTAGTTTATCTTGCAACTGTAAAAAGAGTTTTGAGTAGACAATATTGTACATACAAGCTATATAACAAATCATCATAAATAATCTTAGTGCTCGGCATAACCTTTACCTCTCTTGCATATTCTATGTGTGGCTTAGAGCCACAAGTGTGCTTAACTGTTTGTTTCAATATGTTATGTATATTCTGAGCAGCTTTAATCTGTGACAAAGAAACAAACAAAACACATTCCCATGAGAATATAATAAAGTGGAAGTAGCCACCATATGGTCTCTAGTAATTCAAAAATCAAAACTAAGAAAAACCAATGGAGCAATTTACTTGGTTTTCCTCCTGGCTCCACAGTTCAACTAATGGTCCCCATTGACTCTTGAAAACTTGCTCAGGTCGTTTTGCGAGATTTTCTTCCAGAGTTTTTTCCTTGTCGAATCCTTTATTTTTCATCTTGGACTTGTGATCCCTCCATGTTTCATTCGTTTTTTTACAAAGTAGTTTATCAACATCAACGTCCTCCAAAAAGCTGAACATACGCTGACATAAAAAAGGCAAATTACAATTTTTGACATAACAAAAATTTACTATACAACAACTCCTTAAGTAATAATGGCACACTTACCTTGGTTTTTCGTATTACTTGCCCAATTTTTAAACGAGGCATACGCGACCAGTGAAATATTGATAATGGCAATACATTGTCATTTCCAGCTAGAATCGAACATAATTAGCCAGGTTTTTTGCGCCGTTTTTGCAAGGTGTTCCCATCAGCGTCTCCACTTGGATCTTCTCTCCATCTTTGAGGTCCCTAAGGAACTTCAACTTCCGGTTCCTTCGCTTTTTTTTTACACGCGACTCAGCCATCCTACAACAAATTCATAGAAACAATATTAGTAGAAAAAATAATTCAAACCTAAATCATGTTATCATCCATAAACTTAAGTCTTAACGAACCCATATTCGACGTACCTATATTATCTCTACACAAAGTTGAGGATCAAACAA
>JAJJMA010148020.1:653-18271 GCA_023529015.1 Papaver nudicaule
ATTAGGAACAACTCACCACCATCGAGTGTTTGGAGATGAGATGTACTGGTTGTGAAGTTTGCCGTAAATGGATGGGATCGATGCGGTAAACATGACTACCAGTACATTTTCATCCCCAATTTCTGTTGGTGAGGAAGCCTCCATACAGTAGTCTAAGTTTGATGATTGTCACTGTCTTGGTTTATTCTTACTTGCTACCATTACTATGTTTTGCAAGGATTCACTGTGGCAGTACCAACACAAGTGCAGAAAGGGAAAGATATGACTGTATTGGTCTAGCAAGACTCTTTCAGGATTGTCTATGTCTTGTGAGGAGGCTTCTTTGAGCACGGGGCTGCTGCGGGACACCCTTTTCAACTTAAGGTTTGTCTACATATCATATGAAGTCTTTATAATATTATGTGCTACATGCTTTGGATAAATAGAAACAACTCACCACCATTGACTGTTTGGAGACAAGATGAATTGCAAGTGAAGCTTGCTGTAAATGTAGGAGATAGATGCAGCAAACCTCACGTGCAATATATTCTGTCTCCAATTTCTGTTGGTGAGAAGCCTAGATACCTTAGTCTAGATATGTTGTTATCATCAGTTAATCTTGCTTGATTTTTACTTGCTACATTATCTTTGTCTTGCGAGGAGGATTCTTTGAGCAAGGGGCTGCTGCAGGACACCTTTTTTCGCCCAAAGGTTTGTTTACATATCATATAATCTCTTTATAATAGTATGTGATACATGCTTTGGAGTATTAGGAACAACTCACCATCATTGAGTTTTTGGAGATGAAATATACTTCTTATGAAGTTTGCCGAAATGGAGGAGATCGATTCGGCAAACATGATGAGCAGTATATTTTCATCCCCAACTTCTTTTGGTGAGGAAGCCTCAATACATCAGTCTATGTTTGATGTTCATTAGTTTGTCTTGGTTTATCTTACTTACTAGTTACTACCATTATCTTTGTTTTGTGAGGATTCACTGTAGCAGTACCAACACATGTGGAGAAGGAGAGACATGAATGTATAGTTTCCCAGAACTCTCACATGTGAGGTCGACAAAGCAAAATGAAGGTTGCGTAATGATAAAGATCTCTGAGAAACTGCTAAAAACCATTCTGCGTCCTATAGCAAGCTTCTTCTGATCCAAGGTATCATTACAGAACATCACATAAACTGCAAACTGCCAAAACACACAACCTTCTAATCTAGGGGTAGTAATAATACAGGCAAAAATGTATGTATCTATTTTGCCTTGTGTAGTTTTATAAATTTAGGATTGTGAATGAGTGTAGTGAATGGATGTATAAACGATTGTATGATTTTCAGAGTTTCAATGAAATGCGTGTGTTAGTTGAATGAGAATGGATGTATTTCAGTGGGAATGAATTGAAAATTACAGGATTTCGATTCAGTATTGCAGGTTTAGAAATGAATTGTAGTGTATTGCAGGTTCAGGAAAGAACTGTATTGCAGGTTCACAAATGAACTGTATTCCAGATTCCGGAATGAAATGTATTCCAGGTGCAATTGTAACGCAGGGCTTAACGCTTGCCAGAGTTTTTTTTATTTAAATAATACAGTTTCTTCCAACGATAACAGACGTTACACAAATCCGTTAGTTGCAAAAACACGTGGCAATCCCAAAAACTGTTACAGATGTGTTTTCCACGAATAAAAACGTTGACTAAGCCGTTAAAATTTATTTGTTACACGCCGTGGTATAACGGGAGTAAAAGTTGTTGGATCCGTTACGACAGAAGGACAGATGGCAAGTGCTGAACCATTAGAAAATAGATTCCACCAGTACATTCCGTTACTTTAACAGTTAGGGTATCAGTTACGCAGACGCAAACGGTGCTGGCTGTTTCAAAACAGTTACGAAAACTGCCAGCTGGCAAACGGATAAACCGTTACTGCACAAAACACCGTCGGGTGTAAACGTTGTTGTTAAGAGTTGTTTGATCAGTTACTGCCCATCGTAACGGGTAGACCGTTACAGTAGGTTGCCACGCAGCACGGCATGATGGTATGTCTCATCCGTGACAATATTTACTGCAATAGATGCATGTGTTGCTGTAATCATAATTACAGCAACGACAGATCCGTTGCTGTAATTATTGTAACGTCAACAATAACGGCGTCCCGCCAACGGCCACTCGCCGTTGCTTTAATTTTTGGCAACGGCCCTGGGCCGTTGCTAAAAAGGCAATTTCGTGTAGTGGGGGGGGCTGTTAAAGATTCGAATGGGTCGAACTTTAGGCCGCGATAAGAGAAAAGTGCCATGTCTAAGCTCCAGCTTTGACCGGCACTCCCCCATCGTGTTACTTTATTATCGAGAAACGGGGCATCCATTCTAAAACTCTTACATTTACTTAGGCTAAAGGTTATCAGGGCGCCACCATGCCCTCTAGGAGGATAAGCAAATATCTTCGGTACCTACCTAATGTGTTAAAGGCAAGATGGTGCTCCCGCTATCAATAGCCAGTGTTTTGCTTGAAACCAGTGCGAGTATCTTAAAGCCTTTGGGAGGGGTGATCCGTACGCCCCCACTAGCTTGGTTCACTATCTCCCACATCGAAGTAAGCCCCGAAGTTGCACTTCAAGTAACCATAACAGCCAGTAAAGAAAAGCAATGGTAGATAAAAACACACTTAAAAGAAAAAATTCAAAAACAACAAACTGCAACGAGTTATGCTCAAACATAAGAAAACAAGGGAAACATAGGCAAGGCATCCTCTACTTAAGCACTCTTAACAATTTCCTTGGTGGCAGCACCATCCCGAGCAGCAACAGCAGGACCAACCTGAGAAACCGACGCACTGGGGCCATCGCTATCCCTTATCGGTGAAATAGTAACCCTCGGAGTACCAGCAGCTAGGCCGGAAGCATCAACACTCTCATTCTCCTCGATTGTTTCACCCTTATTCCCGACCGACAATTCATTCTCATTCTTCTCATCCTCGACGTCACATTCGCCACCTTCACTTTCCATCTCCTCAAGGTCGCCATTTTCCCTCGGAGCCTTCAGTCGCGCTACTAACACCTTAACATCTGCGGAAGGAGCAAGTCCTTTATCGGACTCTAGGGAGGCATCGGGGTCATCTTCGCCATTACCATAGTGGGGAGGTTGCATGCCAAAATCCCTAAACAGGTATCTACCATGTTGACGGCTAAACATGGTCGTTCGATTATCTTCCCCGTTAATATGACTTTGGAGCTTCAAAACTTCTTCGTTAACAGATGCAAGCTTGCCCTCCTTCTCTTCGCAAACACCTTGCGAAAGACGGAGCTCGTTTTCCTTTACACTCAACTCGGTGCTCAGTTCCGAAACCCGTTTTTTCTCAGCCTCCAACTCTTGTGCATACCCATCCCGCTCTTTGACAACACTTTCAAGACGTTTCTCCCATTCCTTCGCATCCTGTTGTAAAGCCTGAATATCCGCATCAAGACGGATAATCTCAAGACCTCGTGCATCAGACAGATCCAGCAGATACATTCCATGATGTTTTTGCTGCAGAAAACATATAAAAACCAAATCGGTACATAAAACGTACGAAACATGGAAACAAAATCAAAGCAAAAATATACTCACGGCTTCAATAAATGCTTGATGTTGGGAAGTAGACGAGGCAAGAACTTCTCTATCCCAGTTGCCAGAAAACGCTTGCGAAAGAAACCTAGCCGCTGAAGGATCCAACGGATGCTTCAGAGGATCTTTAGTATAGGCTTTCAAATGTTCGGAAGATCTTCGGCATAAGGGCCAGGAATAGAACTTCGCTCAAGGAGCTTCCGCGCCTCTTCCGCCGAGCAAGGCCTTCGTACAAAACCAACAGGAACTGAACTTGGGACCGCGACAGGTCGGGAGGATTGACCCAGCGAAGAATTTACAAAACAGTCGTTGGAGCCATATTGATTAAAACTTATGTCAGTCGGGCAAGGATTAACAACCCGGGCCTCGGCAAATTCAGGAGCAGAGGGTCCCTGTGGCGGCACAGCAGTTTGGGGACGCGTCGCCAAGGTAGCATCCCGAAGAACTAGCTCATTGGCAGGCATTACTTTCTGCCTCTTCAAAGGTTCGACCTTCTCATCCTTGGTACCTCCACCATCGGTTCTTTCCACGGACGTGGCAGGAACAACTACACCTTTGCCAGCAGTCTTTGCAGAAGGCCTCTGGGAACCAACAGTTCGCGAAATAGTCTTCACAAGCTTCTTGTTTACACAGCTAAAGGCAGGTTTCTCCCGATTTGGGTCGCACAAAGAAAATTTCATCACACCATCGTTAACCCGGAGCACTTCACTCTGCTAAAAAGTGGCCACAATGGTCAGGTTCCAAAACAGAGGCAGACATCCATACATAGAAAATAACCGAGGCATATAGTGTTTTCTCACCAGACCATCTCGGCCCCTTTCATCAGCCAGTTTCGAAGGTTCTTTCCTTTTCCTCGAGTGATTGGCATGTTCCTGAACTGATGGACTCCCAGCTCGAGCTTCCGAAAAGAAAACCACATCAGTAAAACGGCCAACAGAAAATGGACTATGTATATATATATATGTATGTATCATTTGTCATACCTTCTCCTTAACATCAATTATCTTCTCTTGAAACCTTTTACGCTCTTCCTCGGAGAAATGAATTTTATAAAACTCAACAACAGAAAGCTTGTGTTCCTTTTCGAATTTTGTTCGTTCGATTTTCTTCTTCTTGTCTTCATAGCCAAAAAGAACAGGACCTTCGATAAGCACGGGCTTAGAAAACCACGCTTCATCGCCGGGATGACGAAGAAGCATATTCGTTGTAGGCCCAGAAAATTCTACGTCGTCCATAACATGCGAAGAATCAACTTCTTTAACCAGGCTTACGCCCCAGGGGGTCTTCGGTGCAAGCAAGTTCCTTTCTACTTTATAGTATTTGAAAAAATTCACGGCAGTCCAAAAACCTGGTGAGCGCTTAAGCTCCTCGGGAAACTTTTCATAATAATAAGATTTACCGTTCGAGCGAGCGACCCATTCTCGAATGACTCGGATAGAATTCCCGTCCAGTTGCATCACGCCGCAAGAAGGATTAATTCGAGAATAAATCTCATAGAAAAGAGGATTCTCGAGGTCATATAACGAAATCAGAAGACCGGAGCCAAGCTGTTCGCCGGAGACAATTATCTTCCTATCGTTACACTGATGAGAAGAAAGCAATTCAGGGGACAAATTAACTCTGCCCAAACTTCTGCAGGGGAAGAGATTTGCATCGAAACCATAAACCTTGGCTCTTTCTTCCCAAGTAGATTTCTGAGAATCAACCATCTTCCGGGGAAACTCACCGTCAGATTGCATATTCACTTCAGGGACCCGATAAACAAAGGAGAAAATAAGAAATCACGAAAGTTTATAAGAGCAGATCCAAGAGAGAAAGGTCGAGAACGCTAAGAATATCACAGAAGACTGCAGAAGAAAAAAGGGGCAAACAAAGTTTAAATAAGAAGACACAAGACCGGCGCAGCCAGTAAAAGGTATAAAGTGAAGATCTCGAAATCATTAAATGCCACAGGTGTCGGCCAAGGAAGTTAAAATACCGGACACGTGTCGAAAGGGAGAAAGATCCAGAGAAGTTTCCTTCTCCGAACCTCCTCGATCTTCGGACAAGGAAAGAGGCAAACTGTAGAGGGTAAAGCCCCTCGGGACACGTGTCTCGCATCTAAGAAGTCTAACCACCCCAGAAGATCGGCAGCGAAGCCTCGGACTGAAACCAAAGAGGAAGAGAAACCACACGCGGACGAAGTGGAGACTCGGAAGAAAAGGACTCGGACCGCACCGAAGGACCGAAGCCTCTGAGTCAGCTTCGGAGCGCCACCGAATAAACTGCCTTACTCGACAAGGACTGACACCACCACGATTGAGTCTTTTGTCTTATTAGCTGTAAACCACTCAAGCTCGCCCTATATAAGGCGAGCTTGGAAAACATTGTAAGGGTTGGATTCTTTTGGGTAGAACCTAAGCGGCAAAAGTGGGATTAGGTCTGTATCTCCTCTGGTTCCTTAGGGTTGCAATCCCTGAAGTTACAACACATAAATTAATACAAGTCTTTATGCATTTAACCTTTGATTACTGTTATTATGTTTACCTTCGGTATTGTTCTTATGGTCCTCGCACCATTGAATCTTGTTTAAAGTTACTGTATGTATGAGCAGATCTGATGGATATGGTACTTCATGTACCTATGCAGATTTTCTACTCGTACATGTTCAGTGCGCTCCTTAAAGGTTTTTAGTGCCCAATCGACCAGGGTTATCAGTGCCCTTGTGTTAAATCGATTTGTGTATTTGAAGGGCAGCGTGTTCAATGCGCTCCTTGAGGGTTTTCAGTGCCCTGATGATAATAATAATTTAAAAAGAAAAGGGACGGGGCGCGTTTTTAAGGCGCCCCTTCTTAATGTTATTAATGAGTCGAGCAAAGTAGCATGTTCATGCAGTCTTTGAGATAGTAATAGACGCTTTCCGCGACTTTCCGCACGATATAAGGTCCGCGCCAATTCGCTGCTAATTTCTCAGCTTTAGCTTTTCTTTGCACATGTTTTGCAATCTTTAACACTATGTCCCCGACCTCAAAATTGCGCGGTATCACCTTCTTGTTGTAATAGCGCGCCTTAGTGGCCTTGTAGGTCTCAGCAAAACGCTCTGCCTTAGCCCTTCGTTCTGCAAGTGCATCAAGATGCGCGATTTTTTTCACATTATCCGGCTCAGTGTGGCTTGCCATAGCCACCCTGGCGGATGGTACTGCGACTTCGGCTGGCAGGATCGCGTCTTCTCCGTATACTAGTGAATAAGGGGACGCCCATGTAGAGCTTCGCTTGGAAATCCTATATGCCCATAGTGCCTGGGGGAGTTGCTCATGCCAACCCCTGTGGTGATCGTGGACAGTTTTGCACAAAATTCGCAGTAACGTTTTATTGGTGGATTCTGCTTGTAATACCCCGATTCGGCGGTAGTTGGCCGAACAATGGAATATAAGTAATAATTTATCCTTTCATAACACACAGGCCTTTTCAAGCATAATTAACTCAGCAGTTGGAAAAAACTCTGCAGTTTAGCATGCTCGGGCGGGAGTAGTCTAGAGATGGGTGACCTCCTGGGAAGCTGCTGCTGGATGACCGCAGCGGTGCCTGTTGAAAACCCCACACTGCTGGATGACCGCTGTGGTTAAGTGAGGACAGTATCGGTGGAGGGACGGGTCATTACATATGGTATCAGAGCCGACGACAATTCACCTGTTGAGGGTGGGAGAGTACGTTGGACGAGTTATGTTCCAGGTAGCTCGTCTCATGACGGGCAGGGAACGTTAGAGATCTGGGCTTGAAAAATATATTCTGGAGCCGGGGACGGCTCCAATTTAAAGGTGGTGGTATTGTAATACCCAGATTCGGCGGTGGTTGGCCGAAAGATGGAATTTAAGTAATGGTTTGTTCTTTCATAACACCGAGGCCTTTTCAAGCATAATTAACTCAGCAGTTAGAAAAACTCTGCAGTTAAGCGTACTCGGGCGGGAGCAGTCCAGGGATGGGTGACCTCCTGGGAAGCTGCTGCCGGATGACCGCAGCGGTGCCCGTTGAAAACCCTACACTGCCGGATGACCGTAGTTGCTAAGTAGGGACAGTATCGGTGGAGGGACCGGTCGTTACCGGATGACCGCAGCGGTGCCCGTTGAAAACCCCACACTGCCGGAATATAAGTAATGGTTTGTCCTTTCATAACACCGAGGCCTTTTCAAGCATAATTAACTCAGCAGTGGAAAAAACTCTGCAGTTAAGCGTGCTCGGGCGGAAGTAGTCTAGAGATGGGTGACCTCCTGGGAAGCTGCTGCTGGATGACCGCAGCGGTGCCTGATGAAAACCCCACACTGTCGGATGACCGCAGTGGTTAAATGGGGACAGTATCGGTGAAGGGACGGGTCGTTACACTGCTAGCCCATTTCCTTGGGGGTAATATTCAGTAGACGCGTGCTGCTTTATGTTGTACTTGGCTAGTAGATCCGCTACTTTTTGATTAATGAAAGAGGTGTCATTGTCTGAACGGATGATCATAGGTGCGCCGAAATGACAAATGATGTATTCTTTGATGAACGCGGCTATGGTCTATCCTTCATAGTTTCGCAGGGGCGCTGGTTCCACCCATTTGGTTGGTTACTCCGTTGCGGTGATTATATACTTATGTCGACTTGAGGACAGAGAGTTGATAGGGCCGATCAGATCTAAATCCCAGCTGTGAAAAGGCCAGGGGGCGACCATGGTATGCAGATCTTTATGTGGCGCTTGTATTACGTTCCCGTGAAGTGGGAAGATGTTACATTTTCTGACGAAGTCAGCCGCGTCGGCCTCCATTGTTTGCCAGTAATAACCTCCTTCGTGAATGTGTACGAATAGCTTACGCTTCCCTTGGTGTTCCATTTTGCGAGCTTTTGTCATCACAATCTGCGTTTCTTCCTTGCTCAGACACCTTAACGCCTCATTGTTGAAGCTTCTCCTGTATAGTACTCCATCAGTGATCAAAAATCGCGCTGCTTTTCTTGTTATTATGAGAGCCTCTGACTCGTTGCCCGGGAGTAGACCATTCTTTAAGTAATTGATGTATGGTTGTCTCCGGTCAAACTCCTCAATCGTGCATACTTCTGACGGTTGTGGTGGCGACTGGCATTCCGTGCAATTACCTTGTAATGCCGCGGCCTGCGTTGCCATCTCGGGCCATTAGAATCCCTTTCTTTGTAACCTTCTGTATAAGGGAATCACCCCCGAGTGTCCGCAGATTTCCTGATGAAGTTTGGCCATGAGTTTTCCTGCTTCTTTGCTTCCTACGCATCGTGCCAATGCCCCGCCAGCCATTCAATAATAGAGCTGCCCCTTGATGATCACGAAGGATTTCAATTTCTTAAACAACATCGACCTTTCTTCTTTGGGCTTGTCGAGTTCCCTCATGACTCCTCTCCTCCAGTCGTTTTCTTCTTCAAATTTCATTTTTTGCAACCAAGTGCTGGGGAGTTCTCGTCGGTGCACGGTGATCGAGCCTTCCTCTTTGCCTTTAAAATTGATTTTTGCCGCCAGTGTTGCTAAAACGTCAGCGTGCCTGTTCATGGCCCTTCTCATATGTCCCAATTCTACCAAAGTTAGTTTGGCCATTTGTTCCTGTGCTTCTGCGCGATAAGGTGCCAGACGTTCATCCTTGACATGGAAATCACCACCAGCTTGGCCAGTCACTAACTTGGAGTCGCCATGTACACGTAGTCGAAAGAGTTCCATTTGTTCGGCGAGCTTAAGGCCTACTAGGAATGCCTCGTACTCAGCTTCATTGTTACTGCATGCAAAGTCCAGTTTAAAAGCAAACGAAAGTAACTCTTTCTGTGGCATCTCAAACACGATTCCCGCTCCTCCGTACGATCCATAAGACGACCCGTCAAAATACATATCCCAAGCGTCATCCTCGTTGAGTTCCGCCACTTCTCCCGAAATATCCTCATGGATGCAGTCCTCATCACTCCCTGGAAACGCGGCTAAAAGGTCTGTGATTGCTTGTCCTCTTATGCCTCGGGGTCTTTGGTAATGAAGTCCAAATTCTGATAGCTGTAGGGACCATCACGCGGTTCGACCGGTTAAGTATGGCCGCTCAGCCAAATATACCATGGGATTCGCCGCTGCGATCACTACCGTCTGGTGTACTAATAGGTATGGTCTCAACTTTTAGGCTGTGTAGATCAGAGCCAAACATGCTTGTTTGATCCGCGGGTATCTTATCTCGGCGTCTTTCAGAAAACGACTTACATAATATATCAGAAAGAGCTGGTCATTAACTAAATCTTGAGCAATGAGCACCCCTATAACTTCAGAAGTGTATGCCAGATAAAGGTGTAGGCGCTCGCCAGGTATTGGTGGTCGTAGAACTCGGGGGCAAGTTAAACATCTCTTTACGTTTTCAAAGGCGCTTTGCTGGGTTTGTCCCCACTGAAACGCACATCCCTTCTTCAGAAGCGGGGTAAAGGCTGCCATCATCTGTGCTAGGCCTGGTATGAACCTTCGGACGTAGGATATCTTCCCGAGGAAGCTTTGTAGCTCCCGCATGTTGATGGGTATTTTCATGCTGAGTATCGCTTGTGCCTTTCCTGGATCCACCTGTATCCCCCTACTAGTAACTACGAACCCCAGGAATTTACCGGATGTGACCCAAAAAGCGCATTTTAAAGGGTTCATTTTGAGCTTATATTGCCTACAACGCTCAAACACCATCCGTAGGGGGCTCATGTGGTCTTCCTTCTTCTGGGACTTGACTACGATATCATCAACGTATACCTCAACTTGTTTGTGTATCAGATCATGAAAAATGGACACCATAGCTCGCTGGTACGTTGCTCCAGCGTTCTTCAGTCCGAATGGCATTACCACATAGTAAAAGCAACCGAAAGGTGTTTGGAATGCCGTTTTATGCGCGTCCACGGCGTTCATCCTGATCTGGTTGTAACCACTATAGCCGTCCATGCATGAGAACATTTGGTGGTTACTGGTCGCGTCCACTAGCATGTCCACATTGGGTACCGAGAACTCGTCCTTGGGGAAGGCTCTGTTCAAGTCTCTGTAGTCGACGCAGCAGTGGATTTTTCCGTTCTTCTTCATTACGGGCATGATATTGGCCAGCCATGGCGCGTTCTTTATGGGTTCTATGAATTTTGCCGCTTCCAAGCGTTCGATTTCTTCCTTTATCGCCAAAGCGACGTCTTTATGAAAAGTGCAACTTTTTTGCTTCACTGGTCGAGCATGCGACATTACATCCAAGGAGTGGGCAACCAAATCCGCGTCTAAACATGGCATTTCGCTGTACGTGTAAGCGAAGACATCCTTGTATTCTTTTAATAACTCAATCATCTTTTTGCCGCTCCGCCTTTTCCAATGAAGCGTTGATCTTGATTAAGCGCTGCTCTTTGTCCCCAATATTGACTTCCTCCATTTCGTCTAGGGATGGTATTTCCACGGGCTCTTAATTCGGTAAGGACTCTGCTGTCACTTTCTCGTCCTCCTTGGGAGGTGATATCGCCTGGCTTGTGGATGCTTCACACAACTGGTCAGTCGGCATCACCTCCGTTGATTTTTATAATCTATATACGTGTCCTCCACCCTGAGTGGTGAAAGGATGGAACTGGGGTTCCGGCTCTAGCTTCTGCCTCTTTGCTTCGACCGACGCTCCTAATCTTTTGGGATTAAACACGGACACCTTCTCTTCATTCTTCCTCTTCTCCTTAGGCGTAACCAAACGAGTAGGACTGAAAACCGAGACTTTTTCCTCTTCTTCCCACTTTGGCAAAGGGATCGTCCGAGACAGACCTATCACAGCCGCTTCACTTTGTTCCGCTTGATTGTAAAAGACGACTTCTGCCATGTATGCTTCCTCGGGTCCAAAAGGGTTGTTGGTGGCGGGGAATCTGTACTGTTTGCCTCTGATGTTAGTTTTGATGCATTGATGGTAAGTGGACGCCACAACCCGATGATCACGTATCCACCCGCGACCTAATAGTAGATGAAACCAGGTATGATCGTCCAGCACGTGAAAGGGTACAGATGCCATGATTAGCCCGACGAATACAGTAAGGCATATGATCCCTATTGCTTCCTGGGTATGACCTCCGAACCCGCGTACCACTGTTTTTCGTTCCCATAATGTCTCCCCTTGGTACTCCTAATAGATCCAAAGTATGCACTGAAATGAGGTTCAATGAAGCTCCTACGTCGATGAACACCCTTCTCAACTGTTGCTTCTTGATAGTCGCGGTGAGATAAAGTGGACGTAGATGCTCTCCAGGGATGCATATGTCGATATCATCGAAGGTAACCCTTTCCTTTGACAGTATCTGATGTCCTGCGGCCACTGCGGTGATTGCTTGGGACGCTTATCTAACTTGATCTTCGTTAAAACCAAGGGAATCAAAAAAAGTGTTTGGCGATGATGGTCTTGGAGAATTGAAAGGCAACCCCGCCTGTTCCTTCAAAGACTGGCTTCTCAACGGTCAATTCAAAAGCCTCCTCCTTAGTGTCTCCCCAATGCGTCCACTCTTCGTCCCGTGGGTCGTGGGAAATTATCATAACGTTATGCTTGGGCAGGGGGTCTTTATCTATTTTCTGTCGCCCGAGATCAATTTCCCTGCTCTCTCCTTCCTCCAGAACGCGGTTCGTACGCCATAACAATTGATGGTAGGATGGTTCACTCTTCTGTGGAAGTGGCAATACCGTTCATGCGCTTTGTCGACTGTATTTAGGTCTACCACCGCTGGTGGCAAATTGATTTCTCCGTTAGCCGCCCATTGGTCTACGAGGTTTTCGATCTGTTCCTTTATGCAGGGTATGGGTGGTCGAATTGGACATTGGCTAATAAAGTTATTTCCTCCCCGTCCTCCATGTGGTCCTGCGCCTTGGTATGGTTGGAATGGTGCTGGCCGCTTGTTTCCTGGAACTGGCCCGCTGCTAGTAACTGTCTGATAGGTGTGCAAAACACCTATTCAAGAGTACCTAATTGATACACTTTAGTCGACTTAATCCTCATACATTGTTTATTTTAACCATTTTCTATTTTGCAGGTATTTTGAAATCATATTTAATAAAATGAAGCAAAAACGACTTGATTCACAACTTGGAGTCATTTGGAGTTGGTGGTCTTGAACACGAGAAGGATACAAGCTCAAAAGTGTCGCAAACATGAGTTATTGGAGGCCTTGGCAAAATTGAGTTTAGGGCATACAGTATGAAAGGGGGCAGCCTGGTTATCTCCAACCACCTTCAGATGATAAGGGGCACTTTAAAACAGGCCCAATTCTTCAGACATGCCCAATTTTCTTAATCGATTCAGTTCAGGAACAGCACACGAAAACAAAACACAGAAATTCAGCGTTAATGGTTGACTTCACAGAAATTCAAAGATTACAGGCAGGAGAACATTGAGCACCAGTTCTGTGATTGGGTTCAAAGACAGTACAGGAGGAAGAATTGGCAGCCGCCATTAATGGCGTCGCTACCGCTGACGACGAGGGAAGATGGTGGCTGATTGATGGTCACTGGATGAAATAAAGAATGTTGGAAGGAATCAGGTCGTGGGTATTTACTTGATTTTGATGATGACTAAGTCTGATGGATGGAGGGTCGTTGGTGGAAATCAGACGAGAATGCCGTCGGGTTTCTGCCTGGTTTTTGTTTTCCCGACTGAAGAGAAGAAGAAGAGGAGACGCGTGCGACTTGCACGAAGCTGGTGAAGATGAAACGTGCATCTGGCAAGTATGAGACCTGAAGATGCTGTCGGTTTTCTAAAACCGACAAGCCAAAGTGATATTGGGCTGGTGGATCAGACGGAAGTTGGGCTTCGCTGTTGTATTATAGTTGGGCTCAGTTGGTTTGCGGATGTGTTGGTTTCAGGCCTGGTTTCCTAAAACTAGGTTAGGTATGTGTATAAAAGAAAAGAGAACAGACTGGTTATCACGCAAGGTTTTTGGGGAGAACTCTGGCACGTTTCCCGAGGCAGGGATTTTTGGAGGAAAAGCTAGGTTTTGGGCACGGATTTCGAGGTGGAGCCTTGGGAGAAAGATTGGAGCTTTACATAAGGGAGTTTTTATGATTTCTAGCACTTTAATTATGTTTTCTTTTGCTTTCAAGAACAACATGAGTAGCTAAATTTCTTTTATTGGTTGAGGATGTAGTCTTTATATTGCAAGACATGTTATTTGCTTAATTATGGAGTTAAACTTATTCATATTTATTATCGATTCTATTCTACTATGTGTTTGAGTGTATGATTGATGTATTACACTAAGATAAAACATCTTTTGATTCAATTTGAGTTAGATTTTGTTATTATCTATTGCTAGAACTAGGTTTGGAGATACGAAATAGTTGAAGAACCTATTCAAAAGTAGCACAATATGATTATTGAGGTGGTGATAGCTTCGAGAGTCATATGTAGGATATAACCTTTGTTGAATGAGCCATTCATGGTGGTTCATTGCATTGATTAGCCTATTTCACAAAACTTAGTGCTCTTAGAGAGTTGAACTCGATTGCTCATGGTGTCGAGTTATTCTCTACGTAGTATTCACACATTCATCGTTATGGTGTGTGATGACATTAGGAAATTTTGGAATATTTTCGCGATGATGTATTCTAGGGCTTTTGATGATGATAGAACTAGTTGAAACTCCATATATTATTCATATGCATGTTAAGCAATTAAAGATGAACCCTTAACCAATATTCTCCACTCTTGATTACTTTCAACTCTTCTTTGCGTCTTATTTACTTGCTTTTATTTTATTTTACTTTTAGTTTTAAAACAACAAACATTCCCCCTCCCTTTGGTTACTCTTAAGTTTTCAAATACAACTGATAAACCATATCTCTCTCTGTGGAACGAATCTGTTCTTGACACTATATTATTTTATTTATTGTGAAGGTTAAGAACTGAATTATATTGTTGCGGTTCGACAACGCATCAAATTTTGGCGCCGCTGCCGGGGAGAGGCATTGCGGTTGTTAGTTGTTTTGATTTCTTATTTTTCTTATGTATTCTGAACTTGTGAGTCGTCATGTTTCCTTATGGAAATAACATGTACGGTGCACAAGACCAGACACAATATTATTATGGTGATCAATATGGTTTTAATTCTCAATCTCTTTATAACTCCCAACCACCCATGGAATATTATCAGAACCAATCTTGTGGTTTTGATCAATTTCCAAGGGAACCTTTTGGTTATTCTCAGACATATCAACCTTCGGGTGGGTATGTAAGTGAACAACCACAAGGACGGTGCGACGGTTATACTTCTGATTCGCTTAATTCTAGTTGTATGCAGATTCTAGATGGACTGCAGGGTATGCGACGTGTGCTAGAACAACTTGAACGTAATAGAGAGAACGTTACACCAACCCAATCTTATTACAGGATACCTGAACCAACTCCTGATCGTATTTATGATCATTCGCCCATTCAACGGGAAGAGTTGTTTTCTCAGGATTCTGTTGTGAGTAATGTTGGGAAACGTGTAAACGTAAGAAAACTCTCGAAAAAAATTTATAAGCTGGAAGATGATGGAGCACCAGAAGAAATTGTCGAGGAGATTAGTAGCATCATTCATGCAAAACTTCGACGACGTTGTGCTGATCCACATTATGTCAATGATGATTCTGATGATGAAGATGACGAAAGAGTAATTGAGAATGAAACTGAATTGAAAGATATCGTTGAAGAACCAATTGAGATTTCCATGGACCATGATGAAGACGTTAAAGCTGAGATTTCAGTTGAGGCAGAAACTGATGAAGAGTGGTTTTTGAAAAGTTTGGTTGAGGATCACGATACACTTGAGGTAAATAGTTCATTAGATTTTTTTCAAAATGTTGAGGATCCCGTACTACAAGAAATTGTGGAAGGTTTGTCTAATCCTATACATGATTCTATTTTTTATGATCCTCCTCCCCTAGTTGAAGTGGTTTCTCAAAGAGTTGTTTCTGCAACTTTTAAGAAAAAACCTCACCTAGGATTGGATATTTGTGCTTCTAATGTTCTTATGAATTATTTTGCTTCCAAGTATACACCATTACACATGCTTGATTCCAGCATTGAGCTTGTTTACCGGGAGGAACCCGAAGAAGTACCCTTATTTTATGTTCTTTATCCACTTCCAAGTGGACAAGAGTTCAAGTGTGGGGGTAACTTTCATCAATTAATAGCTTCACTATTCAGATGTTATGCTAATGTTTTTGTGAGGTTGTTACTAGAATTGCAAATTGTCGTTTGGATGGATCCCCAGATTTTCAGATTATTGGTGTATGGGAAATCAATCTTGCAAGTCAAGCTGATGACGTTAAAACAAGCGCTACATGGGAGGCAACCCACTGTTTGTATCTAATTTTGCTGTTTTGTTTTGTTCTTTTCGCAGAGAGACGAGATGATGCTTAATGGGAGTCAACCCATTCAATTTCGCTTTGTGGGAGTCAACCCACCAGATATCTATCGCATTTGAATTCCATTGGACGAGTCAATCTACATTAAGGACAATGTAGAGTTCAAGTGTGGGGGAGGTAAGTCCTTATTTCTCACTCTCTCAAATGGCGAAAAACAGAACTGCCAAGGCGAAAAACAGAACAGCCAAGGCGAAAAACAGAACAGCCAAACCATATAAAAAAAAAAAAAAAAAAAATAAATAAAAAAAAAAGGATTAGTGGTGCATTGTTATTATGATCTCAGTGGCTTGATAAGGGGTATCCTTATCCTAACAAGATAAAGACGCACGTATCTTCTCGTCTTTCTTTCAGATCTGTGTCTGAAAACTAATTTCGGGAAACAGAAGAGAGGAGAGGATGATGAAGGGATAAACCAGAAGTTCACCAAGGCAACAGAGTCAAGAAGGGACGCAACTGCAAGTGCTATTGTAACACAGGATGGTTAGAATTGATGGATTTTAGAGGTTGCAGAGCTAGAGCTTGAGAAGGATGTGTTGGTGATGAAAACTGTGTGGGGCTGAAGCTTGGATGTACAGAGTAGTGGTGAAGAAGAGTGTTTGCTGGAGATTTTCAGGGGGTCAATGGGTGTATGGATTCAAGTCAGACAGAGAGATTGGCAAATAAATTGATGCTGCCATCATCACTGGTTTGTACTGTTGGAGCTTGGAGCTGGAAAAGAAATTGGAAGATACAATTGAAATCAGACGCCGATTTAGAGAGATGGGTTAAGACGATATTAGAGATGGTTGTTTGGCTTCGGATTGGATCTACTGGTGATGAAGATGGAATTGTCCGTGGAGGAGTTTAAAACTCCATTGTCGGTTCTGCGTTTCCGACAGAGAATGGAACTGAGTTTGGCGACGGTGTCTGTGAAGACTGGTCAGTAGCTGTGATGATGTGGGATTCAAATGTTGCTGAACTGTAGATGGTGCTGAGAACAGAGAGGGCTTGTAAAGATACATGTGGTGATGATTTGTGGAGCTCTGGTGGTTAGAGCTCAGCTTATGGTGATTTGGAGGTTCAAGTCTGGCAGGAGAAAAAAGTGGTGAGCTGTTATGTTTGGTGGAGTCAAGGTTGCAGCAGAGGTGGAGAATGGTTGTGATAATGCTGCTATTGTGTGCCTAATGGAGTCATGGCAGAGATGCAAGTGGTTTGATGTGTGTGTTGCTGGTGCTGTCCTTGTGATGTTGCTGATGTTGTGGTGGTTGCTAAGTCAGGAGCAGTGGAGCTTGAGTGGCAGTAAAAGTGGTAGAGCGGATTGTGACATTTGCAGGTGAAGTGAGGCAGAAGAAGAGAAACTGAAGGTGTGAATTTTGGATTGCACTGTCGGTTCTCTGAATCCGACAGTTATAAAAATAAATGTATCACACATGTGTGACTGGCACACCTAAAGGAGAAGGACTAATGGGCTATGAAGTTCTTGGGCTTGCACAGTTTGGAGTGGACACTAATGGGCTGTGCAATATTTTCAGCTGGGCTCAAGGAAATGGATGATTTTGCTTCAAAAAAAAAAAAAAAGATATGTTTACTTGAGGACAAGTAAAGACTAAGTGTGGGGGAATTTGATAGGTGTGCAAAACACCTATTCAAGAGTACCTAATTGATACACT
>JAJJMA010148041.1:0-13044 GCA_023529015.1 Papaver nudicaule
TGGTGGTGGTGGTGGTGTTTATAGTGTAAAACCAATAAAATGCATGACTAACAAAGGCTGTTTTTTTGACAATATAGGAAGGCCTCGTTCGTCGGCCAATAAAATGGATCATCCAGTAGAAAAGCTCTAAATTGTGCCAGGAAGGATGATGTAAGATAGTTGCCACCTATTGTCTTTGATAAGATAAATAAACCTACAACTTCGTTGACACGGCAATGTGAGAGATGTTCAAAGTAAAACATCAATCTGTCTTCGTTTCCTATTTGTTTTGTAGAATTTTCTTGTTGGAGTTGTATGAACAATATTCAGAGCAGAGTGAATATGGATACAAGGCTTTATGAAGTATCAATAACAGGAGATGTGAATTCCTTAGTGGAGTTACTCGAAGAAGATCCATTACTTCTACATAGAGTAATCACTAGTTTTCATGAAAATCCTTTACATATAGCAGTCATAAGCAATCACGTTGCTTTTGCGGAGAAGATTTTGAGCTTTAAACCTGAACTTGCATCCGAGGTTGACTTGCAAGGATTATGTACACCTCTACATGTAGCTTCGGCTGGAACAAATGCTGAGATGGTGAATGTGTTGTTAAGAGCTAGTCCAGATGCCTGCGGGGTTATTAATGGTGATGGAAGACTTCCTCTACATTTAGCTGTCATCAAAGGTCGAGTTGAAATTGTGAAGTTATTGATTCAGACTCGACCTGAAACGGCTCGTGCGTTGACGGATGGAACAGAAACCATACTGCACTTGTGTGTCAGATATAATCGTTTGGAAGTGCTGAAGTTGTTGGTACCAATGTTTATGCTGCAGAATAGCAGTGAGGATCAAGTAGCTGTATCCATCAACTCCATAGACGGCGATGGCAACACAATCTTGCATCTTGCTGTAGCAAGTAAACAGATACAGGTAAGCAGATTTATGATAGCATGTATACCATTTAAGCAACTGACAGCAGCTACCTGCACACATGTCTGCAATTTACGCCAACTTAAACCTTGATTAACCTCCTCTAGTTTATTTCAGAATATCAATTCACAAATACAAAGAACAACCGAACAGGCAGGAATTTGATTCCTTAGACACTAAACATGGGTATTTGAAATTTGTGTGCAGATGATAAAGTATTTACTGAAAGACAATCTTATGGAGGTTGAAGCGATAAACACTATAAACAAGAACGGTTATGCAGCTCTAGACATCTTATCACAAAATCCTATAAGAGACTTGAAAGACATTGAAATAGGAGATCTTCTCCGAGATGCTGGAGCGTTAAGAGCCAGAGACCAACAATTAGCAGCAGCAGCAAGTAGTAGTACTTGGGTTCAGCCCTTGTTCAGCTTGATAAGTAGTAGGAATGAAAAATATCTTGAGAACGATAATTGGCTTACGAAGAAGCACAGTGTATTAATGGTGGTAGCTTCATTAATTGCAACGATGGCCTTTCAAGCTGGATTGAACCCACCCAGTGGTGTATGGCAGGATAATTCAGGAAAACCAAAACACTTGGCTGGAACCTCCATATTGGCCGATAATGCCCCACGAATCTATTTACTATACATGATTAGTAACACCACAGGTTTTCTGGCTTCCCTAAGCATAATATTGCTGCTTATAAGTGGACTACCATTAAAAAGAAGATTTTTCGTATGGCTTCTTACAGTGATTATGTGGATTGCAATCACATCTACAGCCTCAACTTACATCATCTCCATGACATGCATTTCAGCACAGCACATTACTTCTCCTCTCACTGTAATTAAAGGTTTATTCTTTGCGTGGATTGGATTCATATGCATCATTGTGTTCGTGCGCATTCTCCGGCTCATCTCATGGTTACTCAGGAAATTCGGAATGACATCCCAAAGAGAGCAAGGCTGAGGAAGTTGAAGAGACATACTTTTGTTTGTCATTTAAGGAGTTTGCTATGTTGTTACCCAAATTCATAATGAACTTGCCATAATAAAAATCAAATTGCTCATATTAAACTAATGCTGTCAGAGAAGCCATACTTGTCAAAGAATATAGCAAACTGTCAGAGAAGCCATACGCTTGTTGTTACACAGCACTTCTCTACTGATTTTGATTAGCTGCCAGCTTTATGGTCTGATGAATTGTTAAATCTGGATTGCACCATAATGAATGACAGTGGTTGGAGCCAAAATATGGTAAACGTACACCAGCGGTTTCACAGCTCTGGACATCTTAATGCAAAATCGTGTTAAGAGACTTGAAATACATAGATACTCATTTTACGTATAACCTGATATGAATTTGAAAGCTGATTCTGGGGCTTCAAAAAAATTGAAGCCCCTCACTTATACTTCAAATGTCCATGTGAACATTATAAGGGGTGTCAAAAAATGGTGAAATGACTAAGGCACCCTTATATTTATTACACCCCACTTACAAATTATAACACCCCACTTAATATTTTTCCTAATCTAATTTAAATCAAAAACCAAACATATCAAAACTTAAAAATCAAAACATCAAAAAATTTCCCCTTCTCCTACTTCACTTTTCTCCTCCGAAATTTTCATTTTCGATTTTTTGATTATGGATGCAACCAACAATGGTGGAACAATGGAGTACCAAAGGTAACCATCTAAACCCACTCTTTGGTATTGATTTGGTGCTAAAACTAGGTAAGATTCACTCCATGAAAATCAAAAAACGGGTACCAGATATACTTACGGCTCGCATATGAAGAACATCTAGCCGTAAGTTAGCCATTAAAGCTTCAGATGCAAGACGTAAGTCCATATTAGTGGCCGTAACTTACTTACGTCTAACACCGATACTATACTTGGTAGCCGTAAGTTCAATGTAAATCAAAAATTTGTGTCGCAAGGTTAGCAACCGTAAGTACAAATTAGCAGACGTAAGTTTAGTTCCGGCTGCTAACTTGTACAAGTTAGCAGCCGTAAGTACAACATATGTTCCATATTTTTCCATATTTTTGGTCCTATGTGTGTCCCAAGTATCAAGATTCTTCACTAGCATGACATTATCATACTTAAATTACGAAAATGCTAAGTGCCCACCGGATCCGTCCACCAACAGGGTTTCCACCAGGCGTGGCACTTATTGATTGGGTGATGAAACCCTGGGCGGGGCCCCCTGCTGCTCCACCGGCCAATAGGGGTGCACCACGCAGGCGGGGGAGAGCCTGGTGGACGGATCCGGGGGCCCTGTAGCAGTTTCGCTTAAATTATGCATAACATATATTCTTTAAGAACCATATATGGTTATTTTTCTTAAATGGTGCTCGCCATTGAATTTGCAAGCAACACATTGAATTACGTTCTTTGAGATTTGTGTCCGGGTGTTTTTCCTTGAATCTTCCCCCAGTAGACTCGACAGTGAATTTATTTTCTTTCAGATTTATGCTCGGATATCTATTATCCTGATTTCTTTACCTACACTTAACATTGAATTTCTGATTTGTCAGGATTGACGAGAACATGGATGACACAATTACAAATGTGGAAGGAGCGCAGGGAGCACTACTGAAGTATCTTAATGGGATCTCTTCCAACAGATGGCTGATGATCAAGATATTCTTTGTATTGATTGTATTTCTTATGATCTTCCTATTTTTTGTTGCATAGTAATATTAGAAAATTCACAGGAAATCAAAGTAATCCAGAATACGACACTATGTTTTTTCTATACATTTATATGAGTCTGTTTCGTTTCCTTGTCATTAGTCCATACATAGTGTGTAAAGTATACGATTCGCGCATTACACATTGAAGGAGGGCAATAACTAAGGTGGTGCGTTCCCTGTATGACGAAAGAAGAAGAGCCAAAAGGCATCCTTACGCACTTACTAAGATGAATTTTCCTTCCGTCTTCTCTCCTCTCTCCTCTCTCTCCGGAAAACCTTTTAACTTTTAATCGGAATACTCTCTCTCTCTTCTTCTTTTGATCAGAAATTAGTCCGTTTTTGTACCGTTAGATGACCGTTGGAGCTATTCGAGCTAAATTCAGACCGGAATCTGGCCGGATAATAGAACTTTTATGAACTAAAATCACTTCTTCCTTTCCTATTAGTCGTTCTTACTAGTTCAATTGATAGTAATGCTTACCTGTTTCAATTCAGATGGTTATTTGACTTGATTCCGACTTATGATTACTTATTTTATGTCTTTCTATCTAACTCTGTTATGTTTTGATTCTAAGTTTTCCTGCTCTTCTTTTCCAGCTACTCTGATACCTCACCAATTTCCGGGTTACTAAGACACCAAGATAGTTTGTTACTAAGACACTCAGCTACTTTGTTACTCAGACACAATCTACTTTATCCGGTTACTAAAACACCAAGATACTTTGTTACTTGACTCTTGTTTCTAACTCTTTGATTCTAACTCTTGATTCTATCTCTTTGATTCTAGCTCTTATTCTTAACTCTTTGATTATAACTCTTGATCCTATTTTGATTCTAATACTTTCGCTCCGTTCTCGTTATCTTGAATACTGTATTTTAGTCACCGGATTTACTGGTTTCTTTTCCTTGTCACTTTTAATAGCTTAATCTTTGTAGCCGTTATTGGTTTTTAAGGTTGATTTCGGTTCTTCTCTACTTTATTTCTGTAGTCACCGGAAGCCCCTTCTTCTCAGACTTTTTTAGCCACCGGATTTACTGGTTTATTTTCCTAGTCTCTTCTAATAGCTTAATCATTGTAGCCGTTATTGGTATTTAAGGCTGGTTTCGGTTCTTCTCTTTTCTGAAGTCACCGGAAGCACCTTCTTCTCAGACTATTTGTGTCACCGTTTTTTTTTTTACTTCGATTAGTCGGATTTCTAAGTTCCATTAGTCACAGGAAATTTCTTTGCTTCTGTTATCCTATTTACTGTCGCTGACTTTGAACATGCTTCGAAGAATATAATGAGTATATTAAGCTGGAATTGCCGTGGTTTTGCCAAGGCTGAGGCAATCCGCGAGCTTCGCGAGCTCGTAAAACTGAAATCCCCAGACATCATCTTTATTTGTGAAACTATGTGTAAAAAAGAAATAACTGAAAAAAAACTTCGATCTCTAGGCTACCATAACTCTTTTATCCTCTCTGCTGTAGGTAGGAAGGGTGGTCTTGGTTTAGCCTGGAAAGATGGCTTTGACATTACTATCGAGAAGTCAAGTCAGAGAGGATTCACCTGCTCCTCACAATCCTTTAAAGCTAACACTAAGTGTTCTTTATTCTTTATATATGGGGAGCCTAATAAAGAATTAAGATCTTCTAGCTGGTCTCAATTCATGATTGAACCATACGATACCTCGGCTCCTTGTATCGTGGTGGGGGATTTAAACAACATTCTTCTTCCAGAAGATAAGTGGGGAGGAAGAATAGTCGAAGAAAAAGATACTAAAGATCTTGAATTACTGATGACTGCCTGGAACTTGAGGGAAACACCGTTCTCAGGTCCAGATTATACATGGACTAATAGTCAAGAAGGTGATAGCCTCATTATGGAAAGAATTGATAGAGCAATTATTAATGACAAATGGGAAGAGTGTTTTCCTGATACTCATACTCTACATCTGCCGAGAATCTCTTCGGATCATTCTCCTATATTGATCTCTCTTAGTGCTGGAGCTGAGGATCTGCAGAGATCTTTTCATTTCATGTCTAATTGGTCGCAAGATGATACCTGCAAAACAGTTATTGAGCAAGCTTGGTCAAGTCGTGTAAGGGGTTCAAAATCTTACCAGTTAAAACAAAAACTGAATATAGTGAAAAGGAAACTAAGGAGGTGGAATAAAATATCTTTTGGAAATGTGACACATTCCATAAGAGATACCAAGGCAGAAATGAACAATACCCAAGTAAACGATCCGGGAAACAATGCTAGAATTTCTGATCTAAAAGATAAATTGACCTATCTATATTCCTTGGAGGAGATATTATGGAAGGATAAATCAAGGGAATTATGGCTCAATGAAGGAGATGATAATAAGCCGTACTTCCATAAAGTAACAATGTTTCGCAGGAAAAGAAATAACATTTCATGGATCAAGTCTTCAAATGGAGTTTGGCTTACCACAAGGGAGGCGATTGGTTCTGAATTCATTTCTTACTTTCAGGATCTCTATAAGACATCATATCCCGAGGGACAAGATGATTTTCTGGAGGCCATGATTACAAAGGTGACTAAAGAAGATAACATATTACTTTCTGCACCGATTACTGATGAGGAGATTAAGACTGCGGCTTTTCAAATGGGGGCAAAAAAAGCACCCGGCCCAGATGGCTTTACGGGTCATTTTTATCAGAACTATTGGGATGTTGTAAGTGAATCTGTCTGTGAAATGGTCAAGCACTTCTTCAACACAGGTCATTTACTCACACAGTTTAACCATACAAATATATGTCTTATTCCCAAGACCCCAATGGCCGATTCGGTGGATCAATTCCGTCCAATAGGTCTCTGCAATTTTGCATACAAAGTGGTTTCCAAAACTATGGCTAACAGGATGAAGCCACTGATGGATAAAATTATCTCTCCGCATCAGAGCGCTTTTGTCCCCAAGAGACAAATTACTGATAATGTCCTAATGGCCCATGAGGTAATTCATGCTATTAAAGAAAAGAAGAAAAAGATAAAAAAGGGTCTGGCAGCTATTAAATTGGACATGTCTAAAGCATACGACAAGCTCGAATGGTCGTTCTTAGCTATGGCTATGTATAAACTTGGCTTTAATCAAAAGTGGGTGAGTCTCATTATGAATTGTCTTAATACTGTTTCCTACTCTGTCCTTCTAAATGGAAGTCCAATGGGTAACTTAAAACCAGAAAGGGGGCTAAGGCAAGGGGACCCAATTTCCCCTTACCTTTATATTATCTGTACTGAAGCTCTATCGGCATACATTTCTAAGTGTGAGAGAACTAACCTTATCCATGGAGTTAAGATTGCAAGGACAGCACCACCAATCAGCCATCTTTTGTTCGCCGATGACTGCCTCTTGTTCACTAGAGCTACCATTTCAGAGTTCCATGCAACGAAGGATTATCTTCACAAGTACTGCGAGGCAAGTGGACAAGAGATTAACTTTCACAAATCTGGATTATTATTCAGCAAGAATGTGCACCAAAGACACAGAAAGCTTCTGGCAAAAATTCTAGGTATATCTAATCTACATCTTGGTGAAAAATACCTTGGTTCACCAATCAATATGCTTAAATCAAAAACTCAAACACATCTATTCCTCCTAACTGCTATTGAGAAAAGGGTAAATAGTTGGCTTACACAATTTCTTGCTCAAGCTGGAAGAACAACCTTAGTTAAACATGTTGGACAAGCCATGTCGTTATATCAAATGGCTACTTTTCTAATCCCTAAGGGTCTCTGCCATAAAATCGACACTCACCTCAATGATTATTGGTGGGGAAAAGACCCACATACTAAGAAGAGGAAGATACATCTCTTGGCTTGGGAGAACATCTGCAAAACAAAGAAAGATGGCGATTAGGCTTTCGAAACAGCGAAATAAACAACATTGCAATGATGGCTAGAAGTGTCTGGAGGCTGGTGGAGAATCCTGATTCTCTATGGGCAAGGGCTCTAAAAGCTAAGTATTTTGCTAACACAGATATTCTAAATGCTAAATGTCCGGATAAAGCCTCCTGGTCATGGAAATGTTTGCACAAAACCATAGAGCAGATTAAACCTTTCATATCATGGGTTGTAGGAGAAGGAGAATTCATTGATCCATGGTGTGACAACTGGATTCCAAATAAAGGGGTGGCAACACCAAAACATAATACTATCCCGGATCCTAACCTTAAAGTGGCTGATCTCATTGATAAACAAGCTAGAACCTGGAACTCAGCAAAACTGCGTGCTGTATTTGATCAACCTTCTGTAGAGAAGATTGAAGATATCCCATTAAGCCTTATTCCTACTAGAGATAGAAGGATATGGGAACATGCTAGGGATGGTAGATTTTCTACTAAAATAGCATATCACTGCCTCTCATTAGGAGGCGATACTATGAACACAGACTTGTGGCTAAAATTATGGGCTCAGAAATTACCTGCAAGAATTCAACTGTTTGCATGGAAGGCGTTGAAAGGAGCTTTGCCCGTGAAACTAATTCTCCATCAAAGAATACATATTTCTGACCCAATTTGTCCTAGATGTAAAAGAAAAGAAGAAACAGTCATGCATGCTCTAGTTTCATGCTCACTACTTCAAAAAGTTTGGTCTCAAATAAATATTCTTAATTACCAGTTTCAAAATTTTACCTTTGGAGAGTGGATGAGATACTGGCTGCAATTGAACCCATACAATGATAATTCTTCAAGAATTGATTTATTCCCAATGGTCGCTTCTTTGATTTGGTCGATTTGGACAAGTAGAAACTTAATTGTTCATACCGGAAAAATTGAAGAACCATCCTCAATTTTGGCAAGAGCAAAAGCGATGCTACCGATACAAACCAGTCAACCACACCTATTGAAGATTGCAAATATTACACCGGCACCGCATATCTCTACCTGGATTTCTCCTTTGCAAAATTGGATAAAAATCAATTGTGATGGGGCTTGGAATCTTCTATCTGTGAAAGGAGGGGTGGAGTTTATCTTCAGAAATTCTAGCCATCAATTCTTACTTGGAGAGGCAATATATATATCTTGTTACTCGGCAGAAGAAGCAGAAATCCGTTCAATAAAAGAGGCGATGAAAAGAGCTTGGGATAGAAAAGAAAAACTAGTGGTGATAGAGAGTGATGCTGAAGGAATTATCAAGAAGATTAACCAGAGAGATTTTTGTGGAAACCATAGAACTCAGCCGTTCCTAAGTGATATTGAAAACCTAATCCCTAATTTTGAAAAGATAATGTTTAGCTTTGTTAACCGCACCTCAAATGGGGTTGCCCATGATGTAGCACAATGGGCAAAAACAAACCAGTCGACTATGGCATGGTCTTCACCACCAATATGGCTATTGCCATCGTTGTGTGCGGATCATAGTCCCATACGTCACGCTGTAAATGTGTAATTTCACACATTTAATGAAATTTGCTTATAAAAAAAAAAAAAAAAACATAGTGTGTAAAGTTCCTTAAACTTCATATAAACGTGAAACTGATATCACTCCTTTTTGTATTAGTCCATACATAGTGTGTAGAGTTCCTTAGTTACGGCTGCTAACTTGTACTTACGGCTGCTAACCTTGCGACACAAATTTTTGATTTACATTGAATTTACGGCTGCTAAGTATAGTATCGGTATTAGCCGTAAGTAAGTTACGACCACTAAGATGGACTTACGTCTTCTGTTGAAGCTTTAATGGCTAACTTACGGCTAGCTGTTCTTCAGATGCGAGACGTAAGTTGTTCTGGTTCACGTTTTTTGATTTTCATGGAGTGAATCTCACCCGTAATCCTACCGTATCGATGTTGTAGAGGCTTGATTGGTTTCGTTGTTGTTGTGAAAAGAATGAGGGTAGGTCCTTTCAATTAAGAAATTGTTGGTGACATCTCTTTCAATTACAGAGACAAAAAATGATGGTGATGAAACTGTTTTGATGATGGTGGTAGCGGCGACAGCGGCGGTGGTGGCGGTGACGTCGGCGGTGGTGACGACGGTAATGGTGAAACACCATGACTTAATTATTTTGATTATAAGTTTAATTAAGTTAATTTAAGTTTCGGGGAAACTTATCTCTAGCCCACTTTTTTTATTTTTGTTATGAAAAACCCGTCATTAAGATTTCATATATGAAAAACCCATAATTATTTATAATAAGACTTGATTACATGAATAACCTTTTGCCTAATAAAGAAACTTATTTCTATTCTTAGAAAGAAGAATAAATATCACTTTATTATAAATACTAATCCCTAAAAAAGCTTATTTGACCTTCTAAAAATGATTAGGAAAATTACAATTATTACCATAAAATAATCTTTCAAATAAACTTTCAATTATCACCATAAAATATTTAGGAAAATTACACTTTTCACTTGAAAAAAAATTCAATTTTTACCAAAGAGTTAATTATCACCATATGATATTTAGGAAAACTACAGTTTTCACCAATAACCACGGTTGTAGTAGGTGAAATCCCAAATTATCAACTTGTTTAGAGGTGATAATTATTATTTTCCCAAATTATACCTATCTACAAATGATGAAATCTGCATTTATCACTTGTTCGAAGAATGATAACTGCAATTTTCACCTGCATTACTTAAAATTGCAGTTGGTGAAACCTACAATTATTATAAAGAAAAATTGTTGCATAATTAGAGAACTTAATAAGAGTGAGAAAATTATGACACAAATCTTTAACTCAAAATAAAGTAGATAATGTATTTTAGTTAACAAAAATCAAGATGACAACTAATATAACCATAATATTAGGAAAGATTTTTTGAATTAAAGGGTATTTTAGCCATAGAGAATAACCTATAATACAAAGTCAACCAAAAACTTACCATTTTCTATCAAAATCTTATATTATGGGTTTTTCGTATAAACCATCTTAATGATGGGTTTTTGGAAGAGAGAGAGTCAATACTTGGGCTACACAGAAATTTTCACAATCATATGTTAACTAATGAAACACTAAATATAATGGGCATATATATTTGGTATTTAAAAAAAAATTACATAGGGGGAGAGCAAAATTACTTTTGGGAGCCGGTGATCCGAGGGCTTCAATTTTTTTTGAAGCCCAGAAGAATTTGGCAAACCTTTCATTGCGGTTTGGAAAAACAGAATTGTTGAAGCAAAATCTGGCAATTTGAGAGACAATTATAGCAACGCCCATTGTGGATTCTCTCAGTGCATAACACCGGATTCAATCTAATTTTTATTGTTAATTCTAAAGTCTCTGTCAGATTATTTTTTTTCCAGCATTAGTTGAGAGGTATAACATTAAATGAGCCTCAAAATGTCTCAATTGTTTTTGTCCCTCTTGAATAAGTCACTTGGCTTTTGAAATGTTTGAATCACACCCAGAAATTTTCATTTTGAATCGAGCAATTGTAATTGATCATGCGCATGTGTTAAGTTGCGCTTTGCTTGACAGTGCTAGTTAGTAATGACAGTGCCAAGATAAAATAAAACTAAACGTGCAAACATGACATATAGGTACCATCTAAATTTGAATCTGTCAGAAAATTGTCAGATTATTCGAAAAATTGTTAACATCATTATGTTTGGATTCCATATATTTATTGCTTGAATTCTTCAACAGATGCTTATTTTGATAAACTATACTTGAACAAATATGTGACAGGACTTTTCTATAAAACTGGTTTTTGTTCTGCAGAATTTTTCATATTTGCAGAAAGTGCAAGCTAAGTAGGGAAGGAGATAGAGATAGAGATGTGTACGCAGCTTTACGAAATAGCGGTGAGAGGAGATGTGGATGCTTTAACGGCGTTACTTGAAGACGATCCAGTTATTCTCACTCGATTAATCACTGATTTTCATGAAAATCCTGTACATGTAGCAGTCATGTGTGGTCATGTAGATTTCGTGACCAGAATTTTGAGTATTAAGCCTGAACTAGCTTCTGAGACTGACTTAGCACAATCTTCCACTCTGCTTCACTTGGCTTCTGCAGGAAACAATGCTGAGATGGTGAATGTGCTCTTAAAGATTAATGCAGATGCGTGCAAGGCTATTGACCTAAACGGAAATACTCCTATACAAGTTGCAACTATGAAAGGACGAGTCGAAAACATTCAGCTATTGATTAATGCTTTCCCCGAATCCATTCAGGTGTTGACGAGTCGAAGAGAAACTTTGTTACACTTGTGTGTGAAATATAACCGCTTGGAGGCGTTAAAGCTATTAGTGTCACTGTTTCTGCGGGCTGATAACAATGATGATCCAAACTTTGTGTTGTTTAACTCAAGAAACGATGAAGGGAACACTATATTGCATCTCGCTGTAGCCATGAAACAAACTGAGGTAAGGAATTAACCGCATACATGTTAATTTCAAAACAAATTAGTTTGCAGTCAAAAAAACCATTTGTTATAAAAGTAAAATCATCTGCTTTTCTTTGCAATTTTGTTTTCTGGCCAAACAGATGATGAGATATCTACTGAGGGACAATCTCAAGGCAGTCGTCGGAGCAATAAATATCACAAACAGATACGGTTTCACAGCTCTGGACATCTTAATGCAAAATCCTGCAAGAGATTTAAAGGATGTAGAAATTGGAGACCTTCTTAGAAATGCAGGTGCTTTAATAACCAGAGAGCAACAACAGGCAGAATCGCCTACTCGTGGGCATCCCAGGTTAAGATGTGCAAGTGGTTGTACTGAGAACTGTGATGATAATTGGCTGTCAAGGAAACACAACGTACTGATGGTGGTAGCGTCATTGATCGCGACCATGGCATTTGAAGCTGGATTAAACCCACCAGGTGGTATTTGGCAAGACAACTCTGTGCTTAAGAATCAGTCTGGAGAACCTGAGCACTTAGCTGGAACCTCTATATTGGCTGACAATGCCATACACATCCACTTCCTGTACATGGTCAGTAATACGCTTGGGTTCTTTGCTTCCCTGAGCATAATCTTATTGCTCATAAGTGGGTTGCCCCTGAAGAAAAGATTGTCCATTTGGATTCTGACAGCAATTATGTGGGTTGCACTCACATGTACGGCATCAACCTACTTCATCACTTTGACATCCATTTCAGCACGGCACCTAGCTAAGCATGCATCTTCTCCTGTTGCGGTACTTGAAGGTTGGTTCATTGCATGGATAGCTTTAATATGCATCCTTTTGTTGGTGCACTTTCTCCGCTTCATGTCCAAAAGAAAGGCAAGTGAAAGAACTAATGTGATTACTTGAGTGCGAAACCTTCTGAAGCTAAGAATGCACCCTTTTTTTTTTTTCTGTAATAAGAAATTCAATATTATGTTTAACCACAATTCAAAGTTTAAAATGAATATTAGTTACAAAGTTGCTTTGTTTTTAAACGCACATTTAAAATTGGACCTTGTACAAATGAGTAAGATGGTGTAGCTTTTGAATCGTGTACATTGACTGATTCTGGCGTTGATT
>JAJJMA010148043.1:0-23271 GCA_023529015.1 Papaver nudicaule
CGGATTAACCTGTAACCTTGGTAACCTGATCACGTTCTTGTCTATTCCATAGTCCGTCTCTTCTGCTATACGGCTATTCAAGAACTGATACGTTACTCAACAAGGTTGAAAGGTAGCAACGCACGGCTGCACTCGGTGTTGTAAGACCTAGTTAGCTCCAGTTATACAAGTTTCTTAAGTGATTCTTCGTGTATAACTGAGGTAGAGATAAGTTGGGCATAGCTTACTCGGTTTGCTTGTCAGCCCCGATTTGTGAAGTAGATTTCCGTATGACCTGGATTTAACAATCCGAAGGAAGTCAACTTGTGTGTGGTAAACTGATAGAGGACAGTTAGACCATACGTCAACAATTAGGTTACAAAGCCAGTATTGCTGACACAAGCCTTTGACAGCGGTCAAAGCAACTCCTAGGCCTGTAAAGGACGTCAGCTGGGGGAATCAAGTGCGTGACGATCTGTGGGGGATCTAGAGACGTAAGGAGTACGACAGTAGCCAATTCGCTTGGAGGGCTTGAGTTGGTCTCTGCTACATCCCAGACCGAAGTCTTATAGTAGGCTAGTATTTGTAGTCAGTTTGTACTGGGCGGTGTTCAATCTGGACGAGGTCCCGAGGTTTTTCTGCAAGGCAGTTTCCTCGTTAAAAAAATCTCTGGTGTCTTGTGTGCTTTTACTTTCCGCATTATATCTCTGATAATATAATTAAAGCACCAAGTAGTACGTTATCCAATAACTGTAGAGTTTAACTCCAAAGTCCAAACTTTGTCGAGTTGATCCCCAAGATCACAACTCCAGTTATTAGAGTTTGGATATTGATTTTTGAGATCGTCCAAACTTAAACCATAAGACTCACGAGCCAAAACGAAAAGTTGGTAGTATTTCGGTACCCCTCCTTTTTCAGCTTCAGTTACAAGAAGAGGATATAAGGTTGGTTTAGGGAGGGAAGCAGAGAAATATGAGATCAGATAATTGCTATAATTTCTGTGATGTTGTGATTAAATTGCTAAAAAAGAATGGATATTCAGTTCTCACTAGATGTTGAATGCTGAATGAGAAGAGTTAATCAATTATCGATGAGATAGATTGATTATACTTGCACTGAATTGAACTGTTGAACTTGTCTATTCTTGTTGTTGTTTTTCCAAACTGGTCAAGTGACCTATTTATAGCAATAGAATTCCAACTGATCTCGTAAGAAGTGGAAGAAGTGGAAGAGTGGGAGTGTGGAGTAAGTGGGACCAGTTGTTAAGAGTCTTGCGCCTAATATTAGGGAAGACTAACAACCCACTTTCTCATCCCCTCTTTTCAGCAACGTTCACACGACTTAGCTTTCTTTACCGTTGAGTGATTGAGCCGTTGCAATCACACGTGCCGTAGACCGCCAAACCAAAACCCTAAAGAATATCCCCCCATGTAACTTACTTGATTCTCGTAAGATTTGTTGAATATTTGTTAAGTCAAAGATGACTAGGTGCAAAGTCGTACCAATTACTGGTAAACTCGGGACTTTGCGTAAAAATAGAGATTAAGCGATAAGCTTGTGTATCTCTTTTAGGTTTGGTCTAAGGATTGAGCCGGGCAATCGCCATTCAAACCAATGAGAGAAGTCTAAGGATTGAGCTATGCAACCGCCATTTAGACTGAGAGGATTTCAGCAACTCTCTGTGGCAATAGTCAAGTAAATACGACTTTCGATTTGCCATAAATATGAGAAATTGGCTTGTGGCATGTAATGCACTAATTCTCTGAGTAATGAAGACATATGAATGTCCACAATAATATAAGCCATAGCCATGAGCCATGATTAAGAATTATATCATTGATTAAAGCAAGTCTATAATCAGGAAAAAAGACGAGTGATGCTAACACAGCGTAGCCATCATCAAGAATGCATAAGCATTGCCAATCCAAGGCCTAAAGATAGGACACATGAATTATAATAAGCTATGTTACATAGCATAATAATCTTATTAGGAAGCTAAATATAGGATGTAAAAGGATACACCATAACATTACGTTATTTTCAGATTTCTAGACAGCTTGCACGTCGTCCATTCATAAAATCACCTAGGTCTGCCAATATTCGGTAAAATACCGAAATTTTAGTATGTTATAGGTAACTCACAGAGGAGAAACTTTCGTGAAGGAAGCACCCCCTAATTGTTCACGGATTGGGCTGTAAAAATCGTCCTTCAAGGCAATTCGTAATCTGCCAGATTTCCGAATTTGATTAGGAAACTAGAGTATTATGGACTCAATAAAGTCCATAATCATCTAGGACTTGGATCAACGAGATCCATAAGTAGAGGGGAGGCTAGGGAAAGAGATTTTTTTAGCTCTAGGAAGGCAAGTCTAGCCGTGAGCAAGAGAATGACCATGGGCCTCCATGAGTACAAGCTAGGGATAGTCATGAGGCCTCCATAAATCAAGCGAGGGACAGCCATAAGGCCCCCATAAATTAGGCTAAGCATGGTCGTGAGGCCTCCAAAAACTAAGCAATGGATGGCCGTGAGGCCCCATACGTTTAGGCAAGGGATGGGCGTGAGCCCCCAATGATTTAGGCTAGGGCATGACCACGGGCCTCCAAAGATTAAGCAGGGGAATGGCCGTGGGCATCCAAAGAACCAAGGCAAGGATGAACGTGGGCATCCAAGGGTTAAGGCGGGGATGGATGCAAGGCCCCCAAAAGTTTGGCCAAGGCACGGCCTTGGGCCTCCAAAGGTTTGGCCAAGGTATGGCCGTGGGGCTCTAAAAGGTTTGGCCACGGTATGGCCTTGGGCTCCAAAGGTTTGGCCAAGGCATGGTCGTGGGGCTCTTAAAGGTTTGGCCAAGGTATGGCCTTGGGCCTCCAAAGGTTTGGCCAAGGCATGGCCGTGGGGCTCCAAGGGTTTAGCCAAGCTAACTTCGTGAGTCTCCAAGGAGTAAGCTAGGGTATGGACGTGGGCTGCCCTAGGATGTGGCGTGAACAAGACCAAGGATAGGAGGGAGATATTCTAGCTCAAGGAAAGCGTGGGATTAGCTTAGGGCCAAAATAGAATTGGGCTCATCTATGGACTCGAGCTAGGCAAGCCAAAAGACGAGATATTTTAGCACAAACAAGGGACGTGATCAAGGAGGGATGGGATGGCCGTGGGCCACCCATCATAGGCGTGAGGTAGGCTAAGGAGCAAGGGGATGGCGAGTTGGACAAGGTACGAACACGAGCATAGGCTAAAGCGTGTGCATATGCACGGGCGCATGCATAAGCTAAAGCGCGTGCGCAGGCACAGGCGCATGCATAGATATTTTTACGTGTAGGCTAGGGATATGGACCATGCTACTAGTCTAGGGTCGTGAGATATCAAAATATGGCTAATGGCAACCAAATATCTTATCCCTATTGTAAAAATAAATTCATACCTTATCTCGAGCTATTCCAGGATGCCGGAAACTGATGCAAAATTACTCCTGCGACCTCCTCGCCAAAAACCACCATCAACACCTGTAACCTTGGTAACCTAATCACGTTCTTGTCTATTCTACGGTTCTTCTCTTCTGATATAAGGCCATTCAAGAACTGATACGTTACACACAGGGTTGAAAGGAAGCAACGCACGACTGCACTCGGTGTTGTAAGACCTAGTTAGCTCCAGTTGTATAAGTTTCTTAAGTGGTTCTTTTTACAACTGAGGTAGAGACAAGTTGGGCATAGTTTACTTGGTTTACTTGTCAGCCCCCGCTTGTAAGTAGATTTCCGTATGACCTGGAGCAATCCAAAGGAAGTCACTTTGTGTATGTCAAACTGATAGAGGACAGTTCAAACATACAGTTGATAATTGAGGTTGCAAAGCCGGAATTATTAACACAAGCCTTTAACAGCGGTTAAAGAAACTCATAGGCCTGTAACGGACGTCAGCTAGGGGAATCAAGTGCGTGAGGATCTGTGGGGGATCTAGAGACGTAAGGAGTGCGACACTAGCCATTTCGCTTGGAGGGTGGAATTGGTCTCTGCTACATCCCAGACCGAAGTCTTATAGTAGGCTAGTGTTTGTAGACAGTTTGTACTGTGCGGTGTTCAATCTGGACGAGGTCCCGAGGTTTTTATACAGGTCGTAGTTTCCTCGTTATAAAAATCTCTGGTGTCTTGTGTGCTTTACTTTCCGCATTATATTCTCTGATTATATAATTAAATCAAACACAAGAAGTACGTTATTAATAAACCTGATCGTTGTCCTCAATCCATCCATTGGATTTACCAAGACCCCGTCTTGCATTGGACTGATCACTTGTGATCCAAACTCAGGTTAACAGATTTGGATATTGATTTATGAGATCGTCCAGATCTGACCATAAGACTCACGAGCCCAAATGAAAAGTTGGTAGTATTTTGGTACCCCTGCTTTTTCAGTAGCCCAGATCCAGAATTTGGCTTTATCAGCAATCTTCAATGGCGGTTCTTTGGTGGCTTCTAACAAATATCATTGGGTGCTCCAGTAATCTCCTTTAAGGCTTTTATGGCTGCCTCCCTTGTATCTTGCACCTGCCCTTAGTAATTTGGTTTGTGCACTTTTAGAACTTTGTATCCTTCTTGTATTCGAAACCATCAACTCCGAGAGTTGCTTAGTGATGAGTTAAGTTGCTAATTGCTTCTTTTGTGTAATTTAACTTCAAAGTACCTGCAAAATAGAAAATGGGGTAAAATAAAGAATGTACGAGGCATTAGCCGACTAAAGTGTATAAATTAGGTACTCTCTAATAGATGTTTTGAGCACCTATCAGATGGTGTTACCCGAAAACCGTGTCGCTGATCCTTCCCCTATGATAGACCCATGTCCTTTTCCATCTCAGGTAAGTTATTTGTGTTTTGGTAAGGTTCTCCACTTTACATACTCATTTTTGTGGATGCTTGAAATTTTCTGTACAACCTTGTAGGATTCTGTGTCAAAGCATGACGACGATGTGAAGTCCCCAGCTGTCGATGTAAGTGGTGAGACCGAGGTGGAAGAGCCAGTTGGTGGAGAGACCCGTCTTTCTTCTCCTTGTGAGGCCATGGATCTCGAACTTGTCCAGGTAAATCTTATTTTCTTGACTGCTTCTAGGAAAAATCATCATAACCGGCTCATACGGACTCCGTTTTTCATGATCAGCCCCTACTTTCGTAGATAAAATCCTGAGGTATCATCTATTAGGACAATCTCTTGAATTTGAGACCATTTACCTCGTCATTTTTACTGAGTACTAAAATTTAAGGAGTATTTCGTCGTATTTCTGACAGTTCCCTTTTTGCGCATTCCCTGGTGTTTGCATCATATCTCCCAGCTCACTTATTTTATCATCACGAAATTCTTACACATGATATTATACATCCAGGAGAGTATGGAGTCCAAAAATCTCCTGAACATTCCTCATAGATTTTCTGCAGTTCTTGACGTAATTTTGCATAGGAGCCTCGACTGCGTGTCTTGTGTATGCTGTAGTGTTTGTGTCGTATATCCCAAACCTCACCCTGGAATAGCATGAAATTTTGGTGTGTGCTGGGATACATACAGAGAGAGGTTGTGTCCAAAAATATCTCCAAAATTCCTTGTAGATTTCTCAAACCGACTGTTTCTTCACAACAAAAATTACTAGCGCAGGAAGTTCTGACAGATTTTCTTTTCTTCAATGCTCACGCCATATTTCTCAAACCACATAGAGCTACCGCATGAAATTTTACCACATAGTAATAGACATTAAAATGAAGATTGTGTCTAAATTTTACCCCAAAATTCTTAACGAGCTTTCCGCAGCAACTGTTTTGGCTTCATATGCATGTTCTGTCCATTTACCTCGGCATGTACTATGTTGTTTACGCCATATCTCTTAAACCACGACTTAGGTTGACATGAAATTTTAGCATATGATAGTAGACACCAGTAGGATGATGGTGTCCAAAAATCTCTCCAAAAATATATGTATAGTTTCCGCAACACCCGTTCTTTCTTTAGTCATGACGTTCAGACTTTTAGCAACCTTCACCTTAGAACTTGTATTCATATTGCTAGTCTTCTTTCGTAAGCAATTAACTAACAAATGTTGGTTTCGTGTTCACAGGAGAAGGAGCATGAGGATCATTTATAGTGCTTCTATCGTGGAGAATATTGAGATGCTGGAGGGTGAAGGCGACTTGAACGTCAACGTAGATGCTACCGTCTCTGGGGTTGTCGACAAGATTGTATCTGAGGTTGTGGAAGCAACTATTTCTTCGATAGAGCAAGCAATAGGTGGTGATGTGAGTCTGGAGCCTTCCTATCCCAATGTTGGAATCGCCTTTCCTCCATCCGCTCATCGAGTTCGATACGACTATGCTTTGGTGGGTAACTTCTCGGTGCTGAACGAGTTCCAAGTATTATATAACCATATATGGAGGAAATTCGGTCATATTGCTCATGACAGGGAGAACCGGATACTTTCTGAGTCAGTAGTTGGCGCTCTGCTATTAAGGATGACAGAGATGATGACTCAGTCCATTGACTCTGTTGATTCGTCTGTTGTCCAAGACTGGGAAAGCTCGATAGCTATGAACAAATCTTAAGACTTCAATGTGGCTTGGTTGCGTGCTAGGTTTGAGAAGGCCAAAGCTCAGGGATCTCAGGAGGTTCTTTGAGAGAAGGAGAGGAGGGTAGCGGAGCTGAGGGCTGAGTTGCAGAGAGAGGAGGAGGAGCTGGAGCAACTAAAGGCGTCTTGCAAGGGTGGATCTAGTTGTGTTTTGGTTGATTTTCTCGATTAGTAGTTTTTTTTTAGACGTCTGACAGGTTTTAGGTATTTCTATTGACTAGATAAGATAGTATTTTCTTTTGGTTGAGAGAGATTTTTTGGAAATAAAAGATTTTTCTTAATTAATCTGCTAAAAAGGGAAATCCTAGCTATTGCACGCTATAATGTGTTGCTTTGGAGGAATGCAGATACAACAAGAGTGGGAAATTTAGTACTGGGTTTCTCTAAGGCTATGTTTTTAGGGAAGATCAATGGACTGGATGTACTTATGGAGCCAGTATCTTGTCCAGTGGGTCGTCCTTGGGTAGGATTGCCTTTGCCTCCTTGCGAAACCTTTCTATGAATGAGACTGCACTCTCTTCTGGTCCTTGCTTCAGGATGAATAACTTCACGTACTCTTCGAAGTGTGGAAAGTCTTCCAGGATCTCGGGTGGTATAACATATGGTATTGGATCACCTCCTCCTGCTGGGGTGGTACTACATATCTTGCAGCAGATAATTCCAGAGTTCTTAAGAGCTTTGATAAAGATCCTTATGGATGTACCCACGTCTACTGGGGTCTTTTCGGACTTTTCGTCTCTGATAGGTCTTCCTGTAGCAAGTCCCCAGTGTCTTGGGGAATATGGGTTATCATACAAAGAGGGAACATGTGAAATACCTTTCTCACCGAGGGAGTCCCCATTTGCTTCCTCGGATTCAGTTGATGACACCACCATCCCCTTAGTAGTGCTTCCTCCTTGTGTGAATTCCTTCATGAATGTTCGGGGCATTGACAACCGGTTGTGAAGTAGTTCTTGGTTGTTGCAGAACCAAGGGTGTCCTAATACCATGTTGCTCCCCATGTCTTCCTTGATGATGTGGAACTCCGCAATGGTTGGGGATGTAGCAACTTCTACTGGTAAAGTAATATACCCATAGGTGCGCACCTTAATCCCATTCAGATCCTTGATAACTGAAGGAGCACAGATGGCTTCATGACGGGAAATGTTGGCTGCTCTAAGTGTTTTGACCGAGATGACGTTCATCGGGTATCCAGGATCAATCAACGTCTTTTGATATTCAACATGGTAGAGGCGGGTGGTTGTGAGAAGTCCCAGCTTTGTTCTTCATTTGGTTTCTCCTCTTCTCTTGCTAAAGTTGGCCCTTATTGCCTGGACGTTGGTTGTTCACCAGCTTCTTTGAAAGGCAGGCGTTGACCAGATACTATCATGTTCAGATCTCTGAACATATCTTTACGCCGAGGCTTTGAGAGACAGAGAGTCTCACATAATTGATACATTATTCCTTCGACTCTCTTGTTTACCGCTTATTCAGGAATGGTGAATGCCCGAACTGGTAAGGGGCCTTGATATACACCTTCGTTCCCCAAGTGCAACTCCCCAGATTCTACTTTGGCTTGGAAAATTCGTTTGAGACTAAAACAATCTCTGGTGGAGTGGGTAGTTACTCGGTGGTAGTGACAATATTTTGGACTTGCTACCTCTTCAGCGGTTGGAGGCTGTCGTACTGGAAGTAGTTCAATCGCTCCATCTTGGATCCAGGTATCTAATAACTCTAGCACCTCTTCAATGAGGAACGAGTAGTCAGGTACTTCCGGTCTGGCCTTTTGCCTCCGCATCTCCAGTTGTTTTGACCCGCCTTGATTCGCATTCTTATTCGGGGTTCCTGGATCTGCATGCTTTGGTTGCGTTGCTTCTGTGGCAGGGTTTTTCGTTTTTCCTCCCTCACTGATGGCGCTCATGGACGGCACACTGTTGTTATACTGCAAACCTTCAGTCGCCACGGGTACTACGAGCCTCTTCACTCCTTAGGGGTTTAACTCTTTCTAGCAATGCAGGTGCAGTGGTGTCAGATCTCTTCGCAGCTTTGTGAAGTTCAGAGAATGTCTGAAAGCGAAGATTTTCTAAGAGGGCTCGGTAGACCGGGATCATTCCATTGATGCAGAGCTCCACCAATTGAAGTTCCGTGACATTCGGATCATGACAGTCGAGAGCTTGGATTCTGAATCTCTTCACATAGTCGTTTGGGTGTTCGCTGGGTCTCTGAAACACCCTGCCTAGGTCTGATAGCGTTACATGTTCCGATACGAATAAATATTTGCGGTAGAATGTGTTTACCATCTCGCTCCATGTACTGATGCTTCTTGGGGCGAGGTTGTTGTACCAAGTGTAGCTCTCCCGATGCGGGACTTTGAAAATTCCTTGAGCCTCAGTACATGATTGTATTCATGTTCTCCTAACGATTCCAAAAATCGTGGGACGTGCTCACGGGCGTTCCCGGTTCCATCATACAAGGAGAATGGGGGATAAACATATCTCTTGGGGAGAGGGATCCTCTGCACTTCATACGGATATGGTGGCCGGAGTTGGTGGACAGGCAGTGTCGTCTCCCTTTCCCGGTTTCGCAGTAGTCTATCCAAATCGTCTGTCGTGACGTATCGGGGCTGTTGTCCTTCCCTTGGTGAGATTCCACTTGAGCAGGGGGTGTTTCATCGCCACGGATATGGATCACAGCAGAGTTGGTGCCGGCAACAGTAGTCTTGGTTTTTTTTTTTGGTTGGTGAATTCGACAGCTCTGCTGTCAACGTTTCGAGACAAGCTTGGATTCCTAGTTGAGTATCGAACATTTTGACCTGACTTTCTGCAAGATCGTCTTGGCGTTTGGCCAACTCATCCATGGTCAATGTCTTTGGTACTCCTTTTCCCTTTTCAGCGGTAGCATTAATCCTGATTGTGGGGGTAGGGTTCTTGCCAGAGGTGTTGGCTGGAGCGGCAGGAGTCACCGGGGTGACAGGAATTGCTGGAACAGTAGGTGTTGCAGGGGGAGCGTCCTGAGTAGCCTGAGCGTTGGGCGCAACACCGGACATGGGTGGATTGGTAGGAGTTCTATTGGAAGTTCCAGCACCGTCAGTTGAACAGTTGGGATTCTTGGTGTCTGATCCTGACCTGAGTTCAACCATTTTTGAGAAAATCTTCTGGGACCGAGAGATTGATGGTTGCCTGAAAAACACTGTACCGCTATTAGTACTTTTGTAGTGTTCGAGATCAAAATCGAATAAGACAAGCCTAAACCAAGTCAATGTCCGTTCAAGTCTTGCTTCGGTCACAGAGGGGTTAGAGGTTGATCTAGGGAGGGAAACAGTGAAAGAAATTTGAGATCAGGTTGAGGATGAGTGTTTCTGGGTGTGAAAGTTCAAGACCTCCGTCGTAGGTGTGACTGGAAATCTCAAGGCTAAAAGTGTGTTGAATACTCAGGTATGTTTGCTCTGAGGTTCTGGTGTTTTCAAGTATTCTGCCTTGGAAGATAGAGGAAGCCTCTATTTATAGTGTTGAACTCACCCTGATCTCTCGACATAGAAGGTGGAAGTCGTGGAAGAGTGGAGGAGTGGAGAACATGGGAATGTTTTGTTAACTGTTATAGTCATGTAAAACATGTCCACTCAGCACCATCTCTCGTAACTGTCCATCATCTCCATCAATTTCTTTCTAACTGTCGTAAACCGCCAGACCAATATCCCTAAAGTTATCCTCTCGTGTGATGTTTTGATATCTCGTGTAGTATGCAGATGTTGCATGGTTGTGTTGAGTTAAACAATGTTGTGTGGCCATGGCTCTGTGGCCATGACCTTGGCCAAAATAGATGTGGCGTCATGGATGTTGTGCCATGGATTTATAGCAACAGCCTTGGCCTTTGGCCAAGGCCAAGTTTTTTGTGGTGCCATGGCCTTATGGCCACGGCCTTTGGCCAAGGACAAGTTTTGTGGCGCCATGAGCATGGCGCCATGGCCTTTGGCCAAGGCCAATTTTTTGTGGTGCCATGGCTTTGGGGCCAAGGCCAAGTATTTGTGGCCAAGGCCAAGTATTTGTGGTGCGTTTAGGCCACGCCACTTCGACTATGACATGTTTGTGCACTTGGGTTATGGCGTATTTTTAGGTCATGGCATGCTTAGCCATGGTATACTAGGCCATTCTTTGTTAGATTATGGCCTGCCTAAGTGTGTTTAGGATGTTGTATACTTCTCAGAGAGCTCTGGACAGCCCTAGAGCTACGATGTTTCTGAGGTTTTCATTGAGATTCAGATGTTGAGTCTTATTTCAAGAGGAAATCCATGAGGATGCGTCTCTGTTAACTCTCCACCATTACCAGTGAGCAATTTAGTTCCGATGTCGAGGAATTCGAATCCATGTCGACATGAAGTAAATTGGTGGTTTTATGAGCTGGTGGGTTATTTAGCATTGCACCATGATATTATTCTCTCCACCCGGGAGCTATAGGAGAGAACTCATAGAGAGCATATTCAGCTTGCAGAACAGGTTGTATGCTGAGCTATAGAGATGTGCCTGAATAGGCAATCGCCTCTTGGCAAAGCATGATTAAAGGGTACTTTTACGTTTTTATCCCTCTTCCATTTTTTATCATCTACAAGCGGATGTACCAAAAATGATAAAGGAGTTAAAAGAAGCCATCAACACAGCATCGCTCTCCGCGCAAGACAGAAGATTGAAGACTTAGATAGATGAAGCCAAGGCGTCATCACTGAGCAAAGAATTACTAGAAGGGAAAGTACCTAGGAAGTTTTGCATGTCGTCGTTCAAGTTATTCGATGGAGGTTCAGATCCACTGGCACATCTGAGAGATTACAAGCAAGCGCATCTTCAATGGGAAATAAACCAGGGGGTCTTATGCAGATATTTTCAAGCAACATTAGTAGGAGGAGCACGCCTTTGGTACGATCAAATTGGCAAAGGATCGATACACAATTTCGACGACATCAGCCTCAAGTTCCTCACAAGATTCATGCACAATCGGAGCTTTCAAACACCAGTAGGGGTTTTATTTCAGTTCAGACATAAGAAGAATGAAACGCTATGCAGCTATTTCAAAAGTTGGTCAAATTTAGTTACAGAAATAGGAGTGGTAGATGACCGTGTGGTTATTCAATCATTCGTACATGGATTGGATGTCAACACAGACCTCTACTTATCGTTAATGGAGCGTGATGTTGAAAACTTATGGTACTTAAGAGAAAAGAAGCAGAGGTTCATTGTGTTAGAAGATATGCGGCTAAAGGTTTTGAATGAAGAAGCTCTAACGCAGGCGCAACACACATGCTAAGAAGAAATGAAAAATATGACACACCAAGAAGACACATGGAGTGAAGAGAGCCAAAATGCAAATGATACAGAGAAGATGAGGGTCAGAGGGACAAGATGTTCGAAGATCGCACCTACACAAAGCTCAACACGCCAGTTACAACCATTCCGAAGGAATTAGAAAAGAAGAACGACGTAGAATATCCGACATCATGGGGAAGGCATCCAAAATATGGGAGGAACTCAAGGGACGGATGTGAATTTCATGGGTATATGGAACACGAAACCAGCCAGTGCAGACATCTTCTACACATGATCCAGGGGAGAATCAACAATAAAGATTCAACCATGAACAAGTACGTAGCGCACAAGGAGAACAACAGAAAAGGACCAGCGGAAGCAAGACAAGTGCATCTACCAGCGACACTGAATGAAGCAGTTTACATGATATTATGCGCATATATCAACTCAGGGAACAACAAAGATATTATTGTCAACCTAGCGCATATCAGACAAGAAGGAAATAACACAAAGGAAGAAGACAACGCGACTAAGGAATGGATGATGCAGCCAAATTCTCAAGCAGCGAGACAATGGGAAGTCACAACCATTGTGATCCTATAGTGATCACATATATCATAGCAGGATGGGTGATACATATGATTCAATTAGATGCAGGGAGCGCAACAGATATTATGCTCTATGATGCGTACAAGGAAATGAAGATCAACGAATCAGTCATGGACAAGGCAGGAAGAACTATCTACGGATTCAACAGATCCCAAACAATTTCATTAGGAGAAGTAGTACTGAAAGAGGCAACGAGGCCAATATCATTAAATGTTTTCTTCAGCGTAGTTAATACGGAGTCGTCGTACACATCAATCTTAGGAAGGAAGTGGATACATCAGATTAGAGCAATACCATCAACGCTTCATCATAGCATCAAATTTCCTATACCAACATGGTTAATGGAAATTAAAAGGAAATCAGTCAGCGGTAACGAGATGCAACTCTATGCATGTTAAAGAATTAATCAATATGGATCCGATCATCAGGCAATCAGAGCATAAGATGCACAGAGGAATGATGGAAGAGGATATGCACAACAAGCGGGGGATATTGGATCTATCAGTGGAGTACCCATGGCCCAATGCCATTTACTAAATTGGAGCAGCGGAGCAAGGAGTCAAAGTAGCCAAGGGAATTGCATTTTTTTTTAATAATAAAAAAATGTACAAATTGGTTTACAGTGCACAAGGCACCATCAGTAATAAATAAAACACTTTAAGGAAAATTGAGTTCACCAAATTAGAGGAATAAATCGATGCAACAAGGTAAGATATCGAACCCAACGCTCGATTAATAAGCGCTGGATTAAGGTCCGATGAATGGACGCCATGGGGCATAATAATTGTCGACTATTCTTAATCTCCCACTACGGTGAGAAGAAAAGAGATCCGGTATGGCGGGGGATAGGTAACCGCAAATAAAAGAAAGTCCACCTCGGGTGGCAAATGATAATGATGTCGACTGTCTCGGATACCCTCTACAGTAATTTACTGGACGCGGTCATTGATATGGGCTGAAAAGACGAGGGTAACGAGTACACCACGAATCTTTTATTTTGGGCAACCTGTAAGTAAAACCTTCAATGGTTCCTGTAATCAAGAACTCAAGAACAAGATCTCTTTCGTAAATGATTGAATCATGCAAAGGGAATCAATACAAGATAACGAAAGATAATGTCAACAACCAAGTACGATACTTTAATTATAAATGACAAGTCAAATATAATGCGGAAATAAAGTAAAGTACATACAAGAATTTTGTTAACGAGGAAACTACAAACTCGTAGAAAAACCCCGGGACTTAGTCCAGTTTGAATACTCTTAATAATTACACCTACTCTCAGACTTCGGACTAGTTGGTGTAAACAATATGACCCTAATACCACTATTAGTCACAAAGATTTCCCCTCAGTATTCCTGCGCCTCCAACCGCAGCAAGGTGATCACACACTGTACTCCATTAGAGAAACAGACGTCCTTTACTGTCTTATCTAAGAGTTGCTCCACAGTCCTTCGTGAAGACTATCGCTACCCGACCTCCAATCAGACGACTACAACTTAATGGACAACAACCAAATAGCGGCGGGTCAAACCACTAGATGATATCCTTGGTAACTTAACAGATAGTTCACCGAAGTCGTTTTACACCAAGAACGAGGCTATTTAAGTTTACATGGTTAATAAACCCCTCGAGATATCAAAAAAGGTGTTGAAACCAAAACTCCCGAAAGAGCAACCTTGTCGGCCCAGTTGGAATCAAGCAATAATGGATGCAGTACAATATCATATGATCTTGAAGAACAGTGTACCTGCAAAAACAAATCCAAAATAACAATATTGATTCCACTCAATATCTATAGGTTAGGCACACAAACCGAATGCGACTTGCTGACAAATCTAGGTTAATAGATAAAGAGATGTTCTAATCACTATGATCTTGAGTGGCCTTACATCATAAGAGAAGAACCTTAGAATTAACAAGATCGTAATACTTTGATAGACGTGATAGAACAGATCACAGGTCCAATACAAAGAATACTAGTAAAACATAAACTAGTTTCCCTGAAGAGGTACTTCTAGGCTTCTGGATCCCTAAAAGAAGACTTTCACACTAATCCAGACCGAGAGTAAAAGGTCAAAGGTAACTGAAAGGAATAACGGGTATCACAAGCTTACTTTTCCGAAGAATGAAACTTGGTAGAGGGACAAAGCTTTCAGGAGAAATACCACTCCTATTTATATGACCAAGGCTTAGCTTTGAAATGAGGCTAACTTAATTTCGAAAATACATTAAAGCACATTTCCATATCAATTCCAAAATTCCTCACATAGACTCATAGCATTTAATGAGATTTAATACTTTAGCATTTTACATTTAGTTAAAAGATATTTCATTAAATGTTTGGCCAAAATCATTCAAAGCAAATAACAATAAGATATATTTGGATATTTCATTAATTCGAAATATGGTGCTTACCAAATATACTCCCTGAGATTGAGTTCAATTCGAAATCAGTGTCCTTGGATTCGAAAATCATATTATGATATTATTACTTCCAAATGTTGTCACCATCTTTGATAATGTTGACATCACTTCTTAGGCATTGCTGGACGGGCCAGATTGATCCTAGGTGGAAGTGGGATCAGGTCTAATGTGGCTAACGTTCCGCATAAACGTATCATCGCAGACATGGACAAGCCTTTTGTGTTATGCTTAGATGAACACGTAGTTTCAAGTACATTCCGAATCATACAATAAAGATATACCATTGAAAGTACCGTGTATGATTCTCCGAGTTATAGCAAAATGTTGTTCCTCATGGATTCACGTTTCCAATATATATAAGAACGTTAATGATATCCGAGAATTCACGTCAAACGCCAAAAGAATAATCAGTCGAGTGTTTGATCATGTAGTATATAAATACGACAATTTAATCACTTACAGTATTGATCAGAAATCATGTGTCAACTAACTAGAACGACGAACCATATTTCTGATGACGACTCAAACCAACTTAGTTGTACATTGAAGATGAACAAATTCAAACTTCAAACTGAGAATATCAAATATTTTAATTCGCTGAAGCACAAATAAAAAAGATAGAGTTTGAACTTCGAAATACGCATTCTGAGATAACCAATATTTAAGTTTCGAAATCTACATTTTGTTTGACAGAAACCAAAGTTAAGTTTCGGATCCTAGAGTTCATATATGACTGAAACCAAATTTAGGTTTCCAAATATGGATTCCATATAACGAAATCAAAGTTAGGTTTCAAACTTTAGATTTTGTTTTAACAAAACCAGATAAAGGTTTCGAAACAAGAAACAAATATTATATGCGTAATCAAATGTTTGGTGTCGAACTTGAGAGTCCATATGGTCAAGACTCATTGGTCTCGATTCTCAAGTCACTGTTAGCCAGCAAACATAGTTTCAAACTCAAGTTCTCTTAATGGTCAAAACTTAGATTTAAGTTTCGGACTCAATAGCTTATGGATCCAAACCAAAATATGGTTTCAGAATTTAAAGTCAATTTTACCAAAACCTACATTGAGTTTTCGAACTCTAAAGTCCATAAGATAAGAACAAAGGAATATGGTTTCAAAATCTAAAAGTGATATGGCATTCTATATGTTCATATGTCGAAAATCAAATGCATGATTTCGAACTCTATAAATCAGAGCCAAACAACAATAAAATATTCGAACTCAGAAAAGCAGTATGTCGAGTCTACACAACATAAGTGCGAGCCACGATCTCGATTACATTAGCACATACAAATACGTACTAATCAATCCGACAGAGTCAAACACGGTAAGTCGAGACACAATCCTATGATGGATTAAATCTCGTAATACTACAGAGACAACATCATAGACTGCTATTATCCAACTCGTAGGTTTTAGGAAAAAACCTTACATCACTTAGAGACGGAGAAGAAAAGAAAGCTCTAAGCAGTATAGAATGTCATAACCACAACAACAATACTACAAGCGATAATGTGGAGTTATATCTTAAGACACAGTGATCACAAGTGATTTTTTTGTTAAGTCCAAATTGTATTGATGATCATAAAAAATTACATGGAATCAGAAGATCCAAAAAGATAACATAATGAATGTAACATAGTTAAAGCGAAAAAAGACTATCGACGCCTAATGCCAACACCTCTTAACCTTCCCCTTGATCGGCCTACCCTGCAAGAAGGGTGATTGAATATTCTTGTCATAATATCGGTATGCATATCATCAAAATCCATGTACTCCTCATCATCATCTTCCTCATACTCTTCCGTCCAAAAAATTTCGTATTCACTTGGAGCAGAATTTTCAGACATAGAAGGAAACATAGCTTTAAAATTCACGGAAGGACTTTTATTTTTCTCCTTAAACCACTCCTTCCTATAATTAGGATCATTAATGAATTTGCTCCGAACATTCGCATTTTCAATTTTTCCAACTTCCATTAGCTCTTCTTTAGTTAACAAAACAGTTTCATCTTTACTACAATCCCTAGATGGTCTTGGGGAAAAACCTTTACTTACCTTTTTACCTAAGACGACATTCTCGACCTCGGCAAGGAAGTGTGTATCAGCGACCGTTTCCTCCAGAGACCCATCATCATTTAATATTTTTTCCTCAGATTTCTTAGCATTAACAAGCTCGTGGATAGCAGCCTTTTTGGCTAGATTTTCCCCTTCTATTATTTCTTGTTCCGCCTTAGCATCAGCCCATCTCTGCTTGTTTTTATCAAAATACTCAACATCATTATCCAGTGCTTCTTTGGAAGTGAGAACTCTTCTTGGGACAAAAACTTTAGCTGGCAGACAGTTTGTTCCACCTCCACTTGTTACTGACGCGTCTTTTGTTTGGTACTCATTTGTAAAACCTGCATTCTCAGTCAAACCTGGACTCTCAGTTGTAGTTGTCATGCTCAAACCCCCTGATAATGACGTATCAACTCTAACAAACCTATCAGCTAAATCACGTTGCTGTGTACTTCCAGGTATACTCGAAACCTTATTAAAGCTTGACAGTGACTCGTCATACAGACCAGAGTACCCGTCCATTTCCTTCACGTTACTATCTCCAGCATTATTACTTTTCCTTGGACCACTATTTCCTGTCACACAAGCAGACGCGTCCTTACCTGACAGACCACATATGATAGGAATTGCATTGTCACCAGCAGTCTCGTCCTTACTCACCGTGTTATCTTTAAATCCTTGACTTACAGTTACAGTGCTCACACCTGATAATGACGCATCATCTGTATCACCAGTCGCACTCTGTTCAGCAGTACCATCAGGTTCCGTCACAACACCAGCTACCTCTTTCGTCTCGACATGCTGTCCAACTAAATTTTCTGGCCCTTCATCCACAGTATCCACAGTAACTGACAAGGATACTTCATGATTGTCTGATGCATTAAGACTCCACAAGTCCCGTGACTCAAATTGTTTATCCTGTCTCACATTGAATTCCGTAGGTGAGATGATTTCTTTATTCAACCCAGCAACGGCACTTGACACTGACGTTTGACAGGTTGTTTCTTTGCTCAAAACCGTGTTAGCTTGACCCCCTTCCTCTTCTGTATTTAAAGCCTCAAACCTATTCTGATTGGTAAAACCCATATCCTTAGGACTTTCAGGTGCTGAACGACTGTTATTTCTACTGCCCACCTGACGCCATGCAAGCAATGGTTGTTCATTATGTTTATTATAACTCGAAATCCTAGCAGTACCAGCAGATACATTACTCGTATTCAGATTTGCTGAAGTACCAACAGTAGCATTCTGGTTTGCTGAAGTACTAGTAATACACGGATTTCCATCAGTTACAGTAATACCAACAGGATTCGCACCAGCTCCAGGCTTTTGATTTCCTGTAGCTGTGTATACAACCAGCTGATTTTGCTGTATTGGCTTACCAATAATCTTCCTGGCTACATTCCACTTCTCAAATTTGTGCCCCATAATTTTACAATGCGTGCAGAAATTGATGTTTTCACGGTCTTGAATCTGAACTACCTGCCAAAACTCTCTGCCATTTGCTTTTATTTGAATTCTTTCAGGAACGTGTCTTGCAAAATCTATGTCAATCAACACCGCTGCATAATTCCCGAAATCGTGATCCAAAGTTTTTTGATCAATAGCTACAGGCCTGCCTATAATCCTTGCTAAAGCAATAAGGATTTTCTTCGTCCACAGTTCAATATACAGACCTGGAAAGCTGACCCATGTCGTAGTTCTCGAAGTATTTTGCCTTTCAGGATCGAAGTTAGGGTAAAAGTTTTGTACCCGCAGTACTGTTTCTCCACCACCCAGGACCCTCCATTCCATACTCGTTCTTTATCCTCTTTTGAAGTAAGCTTAATTATAAAGAAACCTCTAGTCATAGGTGCTAGCTTGCACCTAGAATCATCTATCTTCCATTGTTCTAACAAAATCTTCTTTATGATATTCAACTTCAGCCCATTAAAATTAAGACGCCCTATCAAACTATGCTCAAAAATCACACATCCTTCTTTCGCTAACTCTGCTGGAACTTCAAGAGAAGGTTCTCCATTAAAACTTGTTGATGTAGTCGTAATAACTAGGTCTTCAGGTTGTATAAGATATGGCCTTTTCCCTTTAACCTGTTCTGCATATGATGTACCACCCTTATCCTTGATATGTGGATGATTATCCATCCTTAATCACCCTAAGATGACCAAGGATGGATCGAAAATTGCAAAACCCTAAAAGAAAATACGTGAAAAAATCTCAATTTTTTTTCCCCTCCCGAAATTTCGGACCAGGGGAGAGAAAAACCAGAGGTTTTGAACTAAAAAACCAGTGATCACAAGTGATCTAAGTCATAACAAAAAGCTCAAGCATTAAGTTATGTTTCTGTCTTTTGTAGCACAAGTGTGAAAGATTATGGAATCGCGTTATTTAGATTCACTAACCTCTTGAATGCGAAGCTGAATATCCTCGTTTGCTCCTCGATCTTCTTCGACTCTTCATGTAGTGACTCTAAATCCCTCCAACATCTTTCACAACCTAAAGCTAACTTAATGAAGTCTTTACCTAACGTGTGTTTCAAGCGGTCGAGTTTTGATCACTAAATTTGACAACTAAGATTGACATACCAACACTTAGTGAGGTTGACTGAGACATGATCTAACAATATCCCCCGTTGTTAATTTTAGTGACAAAAACTCTTTACATAGAATAATGAGAAAATGAGAACCTAGGTTATAATCTTCGAGTTCTTCTATTTAGCTTGACAACAACGCACATCAATAGTACCTGCAAAATATGTCAATCTGCAGATAAAATATGTACTATTGAAAATCAGATGATAACCAATACACTTACTCCGCCTAAATGTAAGTTTCGGATGTCTATCAAGTCCGACGTATTGTTATCAACTGTAGCAACGGGAAAGTCTACAGTGCTAAAAATATCTAGTGTTACTCCCCCTTAGTTAATGCTTTCATTCATTTTTTATTACAACCATGCATTTTTCTTCCCATATGACACTGCTTACTGTCAGAGACCAAGCACTGAACGAGTCAGCCTGTCAATATTTCTCCCCCTTTTTGTCAAAAAGAATTGACAAAGGGTCTCGAAAATATCAGGGTATTTGAGAAAAACATTCAAATTCCGAGAAACTCGATTCAACATATAAGAATGATCGCATTCATAACGGTCGTCATTTCGACAAGTTACACAATATATATATATATATATATATATATATATATATATATATATATATATAAATCAGCACAAGTAACATGTCAGGAAATATATAAGATATAAGCAGATATGAAATATATTCCCTGTAATTTCCACAACCACGCTCCCCTAAAGATATATATGAATTAAGCACCAGTTCTCAAAAGAACTCTCCCCTGTTGGTTGTCATTCCCTCGGACATGAGAACAACGGAAACAAACTTTAACAGAATAAAGATTGAGATCTGATCTTTGGATTTCGAACACGTCCGCAGTCATACTAGATGATACCAAAAATCAATGATTTATGCATATACTATAACCCCTACCATATGGCATCAAGGAATCACATAGTATCGTGACTAGCATAAAATCAATCTCCTCCTTACATAGTTATACTTATACTTGCGTACAAAGTCATTAGTACAACCATAACAGCCACAAACATAAGGAGGCCCAAGTATCAAGATATTTTAACACAATTATATAGATCAGCTCCCTAGGAGGTAAAATTATAATATTGATAACCTGCAACATAAACTCATAATAGATTTGGAAATATTAAATCAGATGTTGCATTCGAAACTCACGCATATTTTTGTTATTTTTTTGAATTTATCACAAAAATAAAATAACAAACAAATTAAAATATTTTATTTTATTTTATTGCTAATAATTTCAAATAACAATTAGATTCATGATTTGAGACAGAATTTTGTGCTTTAGTTTTAGCTTTGAACAATTCCCCAAGAAAATAAACTTGCTAATTCATAATAGTTTCTTGCATCTAAAGAGTTTTAGTGAAACAATCATCGAGAACACGCATATCATTTTTGATTTGCTCCCATGCAGTTGTAGATTGTTCTACAAATATATTGTTTCTCTTTTCCAGTTCATCCTTCTTTGCAGCATAATACCTCTTTCTCTTGTTTCGACCAAACGGTTTCTTTTCAAGAGATAAAGCAGTAATACCATTGGAAACCGAAGTTGTGTTAGGAGCACGAGAGGGAGAAGATACCAATGCCGGATTCATGGTAGTCTTGAGAAATCAAATCTCACACGCCATTTATACTTATAATATCATGGATATATAAATATTTCCAGGTATATCTCAAAAGGATTTTCGAAATTAAGCAAATCTATTTTCGAACTTAATAGAAAATATTTTTTGAAATGTTTTTCAAAATATATTTTCATACACATTTTTATAAGATTTTTCTTTCTTTAAAAATGTAAACTCATAAATAGAGAATTTTTATTTAAGAAATTTTTCACATGTTTTGAGAAACAATTCATCTTTATTTATTAACTACATAAGATGAACCCTTTTATTAAACCATTTTACAAAAACTAGTTAATTTCTAAGTTCGAAATATTTGCACTAGTTTTCCTTTTGAGTGTATACCCTTCACCTTTTGTTTCTATTTATCTCTGGTTAGCAGTTTCTGCATAAGAGGATAAAGACGGGGATGAAGGCACACGATCTGTTGTTCTGAAACTGTTAAGGTGGTCAATAATTTTATTGTCCTTCCTTTGCAACCATTTAGCATATTTTGCTTTCTTTTTGAAGATAATACATTGGCTAAAGTTGTGACAGTTATCATAACAGAATGTGCATGATTGCTTTTCTATATCGACTAGATCACTCATATGGATATCTCCTTGAGTATTTAGACAATCTGCAGAACCTGTGAAAATGGGCATGTCATTACTAGAAAAAACGACAATAAATGCCAGGTTTGCAACCTCCTCATCTTCGGTCTCATAGGCGTAAGAAGACTCATCAAATGTTACTGCCAGGACACGCGTACCAGTGTATTTTCTGGTATTTAGACATTCTTTCGAAAGGTGACCAATACCTTTGCAAGTGTAGCATTGGGGCTGATCATCATTGTCCTCTTTTGGTTGTTCTCTTTTTGGACTAACACGATCATGAGATCGATGAGAGGTGGGGACATTTTTCACAAACCTCTTGTTTCGTCGTTTTAATATATCATGATACTGTCTAGAAATAGATGACTTGTATAATTCAGTTCTTCCTTAGATTTTTCATCTAAGACATCATCACATTCGTTGCTGGGATTATGTTCTCTCTTTTCAGAAGATCCTACATCATTCCTTTTAGCATTGAAGGCAATATTGTCATTTTTAGAGACATTATGCTCATGGTCGAAAATTATGAATTTACCTACCAGAGTACTTCGAGTAAGTCGTGACAAGTCAGTATTCGCTTCGAGGATCGCATGTTTTTTAACTGCGTACCTGGATGGCAATGACCTGAGTATCTTACACACGATTTCCTTTTCTGGAATGGTTTTTCCCCAAAAAAATGAGGCAGTAACAATTTCAGATAGTTTAAGGTGGAATTCCTCAAAGGTATCGTCTCACTCATACAAAAAATTTCCCAGTCGAAAGTGAGAGTCTGCAGTCGGGCTTCTTTTTCATAAGAATTCCCTTCAAACACGGTTTCCATAATGTCCCAATCCTTTTTCGAGGTTTCGCACATAGACAGGTGATGATAGAGATCAGGAGTGACCGCATGAATAATAGCATTCAAACCATCGGAATTTTTCTTTTGTTTTGTTTGTTCATCACCCTTAAAATCAACCAGTTCTTTGTACTCAGGCGTAGAGCCTTTGAAAACCATGGTCCATGTTTCAAAGTCTCTAGACAAAAGAAAATATCTCATGGCAGATTTCTACCAGAGATAGTTTGTCCCGTCAAATCTTGGAGGTACGTTAACAGAACTTGAATCATTGTTCTTATTCATGTTTTTCTTATAGGTTGGATCGAGCCAAACACAGACTGTTAGGTCTTAATATGTTTGCCTACTCTGATACCAAATGAAAAGACGAGGGTACCGAGTACACCACCAATCTTTTATTTTAGGCAACCTATAAGTCAAACCTTCAACGTTCATGTAATGAAGAGCTCAAGAACAAGATCTCTTTCGTAATTGATTTAATCACACAAAGGGAATCAATACAAGATAACGAAAGACAATGTCAACAACCAAGTACGATACTTTAATTATAAATGACAAGTCAAATATAATGCGGAAATAAAGTAAAGTACACATAAGAATTTTTTTAACGAGTGATTTAGGTGTAAAACAATAAAGAGAATCTGAGGGGTAAAGTATGAAGT
>JAJJMA010148045.1:2844-22375 GCA_023529015.1 Papaver nudicaule
GTTTAGGCGACATGAAGAGCTAGTGGGCTTATGTGATAATGGGTCTTAGACGTGCTGGGATTGAGGTCACATGGGCATTCTTGTCTGTACTCGGTCGGTGAATTAGAAGTTGACGTGCACGGATAGTCGGGGGAATTTAGTCGTGAAGAATTTGATGCGGTTTGGGAAACCAATTTTCTAACGCGGTACAGAGATAACTATATAAAAGCATGAGAAGTCCTGAAGAGATATATCTTAAAACACTACAATTTCTGATTACACTTTTATTTAATATTTTAGGGTTTTCCCTCTTAGGGGAAAAGCCGGAAACCGTGTATTCATGAGTTTGTAATTCTTTTATTGATTAAGGATGATTTCGATGTTCCAATCGCAAAGCTCAATATTTATGCAAGTCTATTTCGAGTTTTAATTCTTTTATCAATTTCTTTCGCTATATATAAAATTTATGGGAGATTTCTGGATGGTTTAGGTTCGAAACTTAATTTATTTATAGATCGTTCTAATGCTAGTAGGAGTTACGGTATCCGTAATTGTACAATGACTCTTTACACAAGTAGAGGACGTGAGAACTTACAGAGGGATTTTGTGGAGTAATTGCGTGTGAAGACAACACTGGTAATCAAACCGAGCTTATGTGTTCGATGCTAGGATCAATCTAAATTCAAAGAACTCAAAGCATTCAATTGGGTTAACCTTGAGAGCTTATTCAAGGTTGCCCTGATGGATAGAATCCGGTAGTCGAGCACTTCCGTATCGGGTGATATAAGGGATTTTGGGGATATCAGAGCTTATTGTTATTCTACGGTTGATGATGAATTAGTTCTAACAAGAGGTGAACGGGTATATTGATGGAGTCAGCATTTGGAACGACGAAGGATTTCTTGGTCAATTTTCTTCTTCGTCTATTTATATATTCTTTTTATATGTTTTTTATTTTTCTAATACGAATAACAAATTGATTACACAGCTCCCTGTGGAACGATCCTACTACCACTATATTATTCATTAATTTTAGTTGGAAAAATCTTTATCTTTTTGTTGAGTTTGACACCTCATCAGAGGGTCTGAAAAAAGGAAATAACGAAATTAGCATGGAGCTCGCGAAGGTTAAAACATCGAAAGATCACTTCTCCAATTTAATAGACGTGTATCGGATTGAGCTTGCCACACTAGGGTGGAATTCAGCTGAAGATATTAGGAAGAAAGTTTTGAAACCTCGTTTTACTAACCAACAGGAGGTTACTGAATATGTGGTTATGAAAGAAAGTAGGATACTTAGCTCGAAACCTTGTTGTTGAGTAAATATGTTTTAGGTATGTGTTCTGATGTGGTTGTTGTTTCCCTTTTTTAGGTGTCGAAGCGGATTTGATGCGTAAGGTTTCGACTGCCATTTCTGAGAGGGATGATGCTGCTTCCCAACTGGTTGTCGAGTCTACTCTGAAATTAGAGTTCGAAAAGAAAGCAAAGGATCTTGCCCAAGAGTTGGCCGAGGAGCGCAGGCTTCGAACTGCAGATGTAAGTAGGCATTTTCAGGAATTGGAGATCGAGCGTGACCGCTGTATGAAGGAAACAGAGAAAAATGCCTAAGATTTAGCTACTGAGCGTGGTATTCGTAATAGATGCGAAGAAAGCTTGAGAAATGTTGTCAATGCACTTGTCCTTGTGCAACCTCAAATCACACGTGGCGATGCTGCAGAGGGTCTCTTGTCACAATCAGCACTGACCAATGCCCTTGCTATGAATAAGGCTTGCCGATAACATGGCCGATCTCTTTTTAGGGCTATCCGGGTTGAACCAGCTGGGTATGGAGATGTAGGCGCTGATGATTCTGACTTGGAGCTCCCTGATGATGTAAATTTGTTTCCTCATGAAACTTTTGTTAGACTTGTGAGAGAGGAGTTGAGCTCCGGAGCCAAGAAAAGAGAAAAATCTAAGGATGAACCTTCTGATGATGAAAGCGATGAAGATTCCGAGGAAGGTGTTGATGTCCCTGAGGGGAATTCCGAAGGAGGTTCGCAAGGGGGTCCCAAGGATGATCCTAATGGTACTTTTGGGAGTAATTTCGAAACGAATCCGAGTGGTGCCGAAGAAGCTTATAAACGAAGTCCTCGAGATACTGGCAAGGGGAGTTCTGGTGGCGACAAGGGTGTTATTTTTGATGCTAACTTCAAGGAGAGAAGTTACTTGTTTCGCGAGTCCCTGCTGGATTGTAGTGAAGAGGAGAATTCAGAGCCAGAGAAAGAAAGGGTGCCTTCAGACACTAAAACCCAGGGGCAGGGCATGGATACTTTTTAAGAGGAAGAGGACAAAAAATCTTATATGATGGACAAGCGTTACGAAGCTCCTTCTCAAGATGTTCCTCTATTGTACTTGTTGCTGGTGCTTAGAAACAATATTTGTTTTTCTTCGGTCTTTTAAACTGCTTTGTACTTTGAGTTCTTTTTTTGTTCTTTGAATAAATGTTTTGGTGCTACTTTCTGCTATGATCATAACTGCCAATATTTGAATGAAATCTTTCTTTTTTGTTATCAAAGAATGCCTTATTCTATTGTGTTTTTTGCCTAGTAAGTCGTGATCAGGCACGAAGTTTAACTTGCAAAATCTAAGCTCCTAAGGTTACTTAGAGTGCAACTCTAGGGCTTACTTTGATGTAGGAGACAGTAAACCAAGCTAGTGGGGGCTTCGAATCACCATTCCCATAGGCTTTAAGATACTTGCTTATCTCAAGCAAGACATGGCTATCGAGACCATCGGTACCAGGTTTGCCTCAGTACTTCATCAACTTTATGTAGAGTATCGAGGATATCGAGTATCCTCCGAGAGGACATGGTGGTGCCCTGATAACCTACTTTGCCTCAGTAAAAGAGGAATCTTATGTTGGGTAACTACTTTGGGCCTCGATAAGAAAGTAGCGCAATGGGGGAGTGTCGGTCAAAGTTGGAGCTTAGACATGGTACTGTTCTCCTATCGTGGCCTGGAGCTCGACTCGTCTGTTCTCGTTTGCCCCTCCTCGAGGCTGTATTTGATTTTTTAGAGGAGGTCCCTTAGCTGCGTAACTCGCTTGCCATTCCCGTAAATGTAAGCTAATTAGATGCCTCGGGGTCCCATCTGCCCTAATGGCAGATGTTAATCCCATTTATCATCCCTGAGACGCCTCAAAAGATAGGTCCTCATGGTCGCATGGTAGTGGGTCCAAATGCCTCTAGCTTATATAGATTCGATGCAAAGTACCCACCGCGAACGGGGTATCTTGTGGGTAGATGACTGTGTCATGTATCTCGTAGGGCCCTTACAACTACATGTACCTCAGCTCTGTGCCTACCACTTGAGGACTTTTTTTATAATTGGCATCATGGCCTTGGCGTCGAGGCCTTTTAATTTCATTGCGTCAAGGCACTAGGGGAGATATGGCATCGAGGCCTTCGTTTATATGGCATCGAGGCCTTTGGAGATGTGGTATCGAGGCCTTTTCGTTTATATGGCATCAAGGCCTTTGGAGATGTGGCATCGAGGGCTTTTCGTTTATATGGCATCAAGGCCTTAGGAGATGTGCTTAATCAGGTAGGACTTTTGCCTAATCGGGTAGGACTTTTGCCTAATCGAGTAGGATCTGGAGTTTGAATCGAGATATAACAGATCAAGTTGTTTCTTTATTTATTCTTCTAATAACAAAAATCAAAATGCTTGGCTACATATGGAATCAACTGAGGTGCTTTAAGTTTTTTCCCTCGACCGGAGTTCTCAATATTTGTCCATCCAGGTTGATCAGACTATAGGTGTCATTTCCTAGCACTTTTTCGATGACGAATGGGACTGTCCAGAAGGGCTCTTCGGAGATCACCTGATTGTTTTCGATACTGCTCGAGCTTACTTCGTTTACTGTTTTCTTTAATGTTGTTGAGTCTTTGATTACAACCATGAACTGCTCCCTTTCCTTGTAACACTAACTCTTTCCTTTCCTGGCGGATTCAGCGACTGGCTGCGGGGTTGGCTTTGTGTTTTTGTCGGGGCCCATGGCCATTCCTGCCTCTATCTTGGCAATGAATTCCTTATATGAGATTCAGTTATTTCCGGCTGCTTGTTTTGACTTTATGAATCGTGTTTCGATCCTTCTCGTTGCAAACATGAGCTTCAACAGGGCCCCTTATGATTTTTGCGATTCATGTTGGTGTTGGGAATCGAATTCTCCTATGAAGCGTGGATGTTACACCCATTAGACCATGCATCCATGGCCTTCCAAGCAGTATACGACGAATCAATGTCTACCACACAGAATGTCGTAAGTAGCTTAAGCTTGCCCACATAAATCATTAATGGTTTCTCCCCTCTTAGTATCGAGGGCTTTCCATTAATTAAAACCAAACACATTGTATGTCGAGGGCACCGATGTTGCATATTTGCCAAATAACTGATCATAGGTTTTGCCGAAGAGTAAGTCGATGGAACTTCCAGGGTATACTAGAATTTTTGGCATTGCTAGTTCTTCAATATGTAAAGTTATTACCAATAGGTCGTTGTGTGATCTCCCTCCATCTGGAATGTCTGTTGCGGAGAAAAAGATTGGCTCCTTTTGCCATTCTTCGAGGGGCTTCTTGACAGCTACACTCATAATTTCTTTTCCTTCGAAGTCTCTCTTGCGAATTCTGTCAGTGATGTTGCTTCTAAATATGTATTCACTTACTTCTGCATGTACAATCGAGTTGCAATCATTGAATCTTGGAATATGTCTATCAATTGTTATTGTATATGCCTCTGCAATGTTTTTCTCTTCTTTGGGTTGTGCTGGGTTGAAGGTGGATTTGGCAATCATCGAAGATGAACAAATTTTCCTCTCTAGATTAAATAGTAAACCTGATCATGTGCTATGACACAGTTTTCAGTTAATGGCCATAAAATCTGTGAAGTGACAAAATTCCTTCGAGTTTCTCGTGATGTGGCTGGATACCCCTGCTTTTTGGGTAACGAATTTCTCCTGCCAAGTCAGATTGTTCGATGCATCGCAAGGCTGTTTCAAGAGGGACACTCAATTTTGGAAACATTCTGTCTTGAAAGGGAGGAACTCCCGGCCTTGGTACTCCAAACTTTCTTCTTCCTTCTTAACCTCGCCGAGAATCATTGCCCTCGTTGTTGGAGCATTGCTCGGTTGAACCCACTGATATTGCTATCTCAAGTCAGTTGTCAAGTTTAGGTGACAAAAACACAATCCTTGATAAGTTTACTCTACAACTCGGACTAAGATAGTTTTAGGTAATCGAGACGAAGACCATTGAAGATGAAGACCGGAGCTTACTACTTGATAAATCATAACGTCCTCACTAAAGGTTAGAAAGGTTTTTCCTATCCATGTTTCGTATTTGCCATTCAATAATATCAATAGTCTATGATGTTGTTTATATGATCCGAAGGCTTTTAAGTGGAATATACCCTTTCGCATTAGTCACATTCGTGACCATGTGCCTAAGGCGAGTAAGTTGAGTTGTCTCATGAAATGACCTCAACAGTCTACGCGTTCATGTAAGCGTTCATACGAGTTCTATGTTTCTCCTGAACTCCAAAATACCCGCTCTATGTACGCGTTCATATAAGCCATACGGTTGGGTTTGTTTAGTTTTCGAACTTACACATTACTTGGCCCATGGAATTCAACTACTTAGTCCACGCAATGTTCAACTAGCTTGAACCTATTGTCATCCTTCTATCAAGGTGAGTCTTCCTATAACCATTGGCCTAGTCCGAAGTTAGAAGAAGATTGAGAACGGGTATTCAAGCTATGGACTTTCCTAGTTCCGAAACTTGCTTGAGCCTACTCAAGGTTGCTTAACTTTTAAGCAAAGCCTCCCTTGGTGATCACTATAAATAGATGACCTTCTGCAAGATACAATTTCAATCTTCTACACATCTGTTTATCCTTGCATAAAGGTTGGTCGTCATCTCGAAGTCCTTTTGGACTACGACTATTGGAAGACTTCACTTGAGGATCGTGAAGCACAAGTCGGAAGTAAAATTCCCGAACTTGTATCTTGGGTCGATTGAATATTTTCAATCTTATCACGACCAAGATTTGATAGAAACTTCGTAAGGTAAATCTCGTATCGTAAACCCTAGAAGTTATGTAGCGCATATTCACGAACTAGGTTTAATACTAAGTTCGTCAAGCGTTAAGAGGTAAAACTGTTTAGGCTAGATCACTAAGCCTTATTAAGTAAAAACCGATTTCCATTATCCTTGAATCTAAGTCTAAAGGAATTGTATTCTCGTTTAATTACATGGATACTTTTAGGCGTCTTGTTAGAGGTAGCGCTAGTCTTCACGAAGGGAAGTGGAACAACTCCTAGGCCTGTAAAGGACGTCAGCTAGGGGAATCAAGTACGTAGGTTTCCGCGGAAGTCAAGAGACGTAGGAGCACATTGGTAGTTGAATTGCTTGTAGGGTTAATTTAGTCTCGATACATTCCAGTCCGAAGTCTGGGAGTAGGCTAGCGTCTGTATTCGGCTAATTCTGAGGGTGTTCAAACTGGACGAGGTCCCTGGGTTTTTTTGCTAGGTTTGCAGTTTCCTCGTTAACAAAATTCTGGTGTCTTGCACTACTTTTCCCTTCCGCATTATATTGTCGCTGATCTATATAATTGAAGTAATTGCAAGTTTGTTGATTCATAACCTTTAAGTGAATCCATCTCTCTTGAGATCTACAAGAACTCGTTCTTGTTAGGGTTCGGTTATCTGAATCTTTTGTTATTATTGTGTCTTCCGTCGCCAAATTTTCCTTCGTTTCCATATCTTCCATCGTCGCTCTGCCTTTCTCTTTTCGAAAAATCCCCAACGTGATTGTGCATAAACTCATCTCGCTCTGCTAGTAATAAATTGTTAATCGAATGTACTTGCTTCGAGATGTTCTCTTTTCCTTGAGTTGCATGCTCCTTAATTTCCTCAAAACCAATTCGTTCCCGTTGGTATTTTCAAAGATCTTGTAGTGTTTCTACATTTTTCGAGAAAAGCTTGGCAAGTGCATTCAAATAGGCTCGAAATTTATCCTTTTCTGTGGCGCCATTTCCAACTTCCACGCATTGCGCGGTCCATCGTTCTGTCAAGCTCTTAATTGATTCCTTGGGTCTTACTTTAATACTGAAGAGTTTTTCTAACCCAGGCTTCGATGAGTTATTGTAGAGGAAATGAAGCAGGAAGACTTTCGAGAGGTCATCAAAGAACAAAATTGAGCATGCTGGTAAGCTGTCGTGCCAGGCTAAGGCTTCTTCTTTCAAACTTGATGGGAAATACTTGCAGAGTACCTCATCCCTGTCTGCCCAAGCGAAGAATAACCTCTGGTACATTTTTATGTGATGAGTTGCATCTCCTGTTCCATCAAAGATGGAGTTGAAGACTGGAATAATACATTTCACTGGGATCGATTTGTTTAATAACTCGAAGCTTAATTGTGAGCGGTTGACTTCGTTAATTGCTTGCTTCAACTTCACATTTGTTGATGGTTAGATTCGGTTGTTGAAGAGCTCTGCTCTCACGGCCTTGATTTCATTCATAAGAACTTTATGTAATGCACTAGCTTCGGCATCTTTCCCCGCCTGCTCATTCTCGTTTACGAGATGTATATTGTTTCCCCTAGATCGGATGGTCGGATCGATTTGATGGCTCGACACTGCTTTCCCTCGCCCGCTTTCGTATACTCCAGGGTTGGTTATCGATGCAGTTGGTCGCTTGGAATGTGAATTTTCATGTGGACGCGAGTGACCTTCGCTATCTCTTTTGGAGTTCGAAGCTGATTTTTCGGCGGCCTTCTTGTTTGCTTCACGCAATTGCTGTTTAGTTTCTTAATTATTATTTTTCTACTTATGAGTTTTTTGAATTGTGCGGCTCGCAAGGTTTCTTCTTCAGTTGGTTGGTGTACTCGGACCACATCGTCTTGTTTTTCTTCTGCCTCTTCTTCTTCTTCAACTTCGTGAATTATTTCCTCTGGAAATCCTTTTCCTTCTGGCCCCAAGTCTTCAATGAGTACCTCATCTTCGTTTGCTTGCTCTCGATGATGTACCGTACTTGCTGTTATCTCTGGCGAGAGTCCCTTACTGGTTGACTGCCTAGTATTTGGTCTCGAAGAGCCTGTTCCATTTCTTGACGAGCCCACTCCTTGCCCCTGAATCGGATTGGACCGGGATGTCATTATGACTTGCAAAAAGTAACAAACCCGTGAGGTCCAGGGCGGCTATCGCAGTGTACTATGAGTCTGACATGCTCCTAACATAATCTGACATGCAAGATTTTAGGGGGATTTTATGTGTACGACCCAGTTGGGTTTCTTTTCCTGAGAGTTTTTGTAACTGTCCTTTTTCTAACTGTCCTGATTTACCTAGATCTTCCTTCAGGAAATCAATTTTCTCAACTTTGTCAAAAAAGCATTTAATGGATCAAAAAGTAAGAAAACTATTTCCTGATATATCTTTACTAGTAAAATCCGAAAATAACCCTAAACACGTTTACGTGGTACGAACTATATATAGAATTATAAGGGTATTCTTTGGAAATTAATCAATTATAATGATAGCGGATTCAGAATCAAAATTTTACTGTTTCTTTCAAAAATGTTGAGAAAACACTCTTTTCTTCTTTTTTTTTTCATGAAAACCTTTTTTTGATAAATCTTTTGGATCTTGATTAGATCTTTGCCTTTCAAAGCTTGATTTCCTTGAAAAACATTGATTTATCATTATGATGATTTGCTCAAAATTCTTAAGTATGCTTAAGCTCAAAATCTTTAGATATTCAAGACAGTGCAGCTTTGAAAATTTGAAATATAAAGGAAAAACTTTGAAAACCCTAAGGAAAAAAATTCTGAAAAATTTGAAAACCATCAAAGCACCGGCAAAGCTAAGTTGTTTTAATCACTCCCTGTTTCTAGCGCCAAACTGTGTTGGTAGAAAATCTGCGTAGAGACTTTATACCAAACAACCATCCGGAGATTTCATCTAACCATCAATATTAAGAGTAATCTAATGAGGACATGATATCGAGATATGCTATAAATGATTTCGAAATGGATTAAGACATCCAACCGTGAAATAAAATCAATGTATTCATTAATGTAAAGTATTTCTCTGGCTAATTCTACATGGATTATGCGCTTAAAGACTTGAGGAGAATAACACTAAATTAGACTCTCTCAAATATCCCAAGACTTAACAAAAAATTTAACCCTTGCAAATGAGCTTGAGCTCGTCTTTTATAGACCGAGCTACAAGTGGATGACAACTAATAAGATAAAATACTCAATTGTGGTGTCAGGAGTTGTCGAGTAAGTCGGTGGCTTTTCGAGATGCCTTTGAGATTGATGTTACTTTACTGTCCTTTGTTTTATCTTCTCGCTATTCTGCTCTTTCTCGATATGATTTGCCTTCTTCGTTGTGCGAGGGTAAGCTGGCCCTTCGATGCTATTCAACACTTCATGTTACCTTTTTTCTTAAGTTGTTTCCACCTCGTGGTGTTGACACATGTCTCGATAGTTTTATACCCCTACATTAGATGTCGAACAAAGATGATCGCATGTTAAGGGGTACGGCAGTGCATACTCAAAGCAAAAGAATCAGTCTGGTTTAACCCCAAATATAGACCCATTCAACTTTTGGATAGCTTATAAAATCAATCTATTTATCCCATTTTTTCCTTCTTTCTTTTTCATACCTTAACAAAAGTCAAGATATTTGAGTTGAATGTATAGGCAAATTTCACAACTATCCAAAGGCATGACCAGTATGTAGAATAAACACCACCCATGCCAATTTTTGTTGTATAAGTAGTACCATTGAGATGTTTATTCTTACAAACAAGATCAAGCTCATAGATCGACATGAAAACTCATACTCTAACTACCCTCATCTTCTTCCCGACCCTATTGTTTTCACTGTTCTATTTCACCGCAATCACCCAAGCAGCTACCTTTGACATTGTGAACAAATGCAGTTTCACAGTCTGGGCTGCAGCTGTACCCGGTGGAGGTCGACGATTAGGACCAAATGGATCCTGGAGAATTAATGTAGCTGCTGGAACAACTCAAGCACGCATATGGGTCCGAACAAAATGTAATTTCGATGGTAATGGCCGTGGCAGTTGCCAAACTGGTGACTGCAATGGACGTCTAAGATGTACTGGTTTTGGTAAACCACCAAATACCCTAGCTGAATACGCTTTAAACCAATTCAATAACTTGGATTTCTTTGATATTTCTCTCGTAGATGGGTGTTTGTACCATGGCTAAAATTGCCACAGTTTGGACCAGAATACCCTTTTTGGAGGCCAGCTATAAGCTCACACTGCCAGTCCAGTTAGCCAACCTGCCATTCATCCTGTCAGCCCAGTCCAGCAGTTCACATTCAACAGTCAACGGAGGGAAGTCAACCACTGGTCAAAGATGGTCAAAGTCAACCGTTGACCGGAGTCGGTCAAAGTCATTTACTTGTCAAGCAGGGTCGAAATCAACCGTTGACCGAATTTGGTCAAAGTCAACTGTTGGTCAAAGTTGGTCAAAGTCAACTGTCGGTCAAAGCCAAAGTCAACTGTCGGTCAAGTCAACCATTCCGTACAGACTGGTCCAGAACCGCTTTTGGAGAGCTATGGGAAGATTCCAGAAGCCTTGCTGCCCAAGATACTTGCAGAGTCAGATTTAGGGTAGAATACATATTTTGTAACTGTATATATAGAGGGGATAAAAACCCAGAAAAGGGATCCCAACTCCACCATACAGAAATCAGCCACAAGATGGCAACCCTAGAAATCTGTCTCCTCCTTTCCGAAACCCTAAATTCGTTGTACCCTGATAATCAATAAAATATCACTCCCCAAGGGGATTAACCCGTGGATGTAGGCACAACAGTGCCGAACCACGTAAAATCTGTGTCTTCTTTATTTTCGTGTTTATGCATGTTTTACATCATCATCAGCAATATTCGTGTTTTGTATGAGAACTTATATTCCCGTACAAACAATGGGTTTAATGTACCCATGAGCTTTACCCCTACGACTACGAGTGGTTGTCGTGGTATCAAATGCACAGCTAATATAAATGGACAATGCCCGAAACAACTGCAGGCACCAGGAGGTTGCAACAATCCATGCACAGTTTTCGGAACAGACAGGTACTGTTGCAATTCAGGCAGCTGCGGACGGACCAACTAATTTCTCTAAATTTTTCAAGGAAAGATGCCCGGATGCTTATAGTTATTGTCTTGGCAAATCTGTTTGGTCTGTTTGGTTATCTCTGCTGTAAGGTTGCAAAAGTTAGTTACTTCGTGCTTGTTTCACTAATGTACTTAAAAATGTATCCATAATAAAATAGCACGGTGCATGTGCGTGTTGGCAATCTATGGTGTGCATGCTTTGAATTTGTAATTTACGGCCCCGACTCCCAATTGACTTTTGCAGCTATTTTTTTTACCATGGCATAAGGATGCCTTGAGTGCATCTTGTATTCATGCGTATGAATTTTAAACAGACGTATATTTCTTGATAATACAGCGACAATGTTGTTTGGAGGTCGAGTATATAGCTGCATTCTTACACTTAACGAAATTTTGTCACTAGGAAAAGTGAAAGCCACTTGGGCTTAGGGCTGTACATGGCATGGTACAACCCGTAAAACCGCATTGTTCCAAACCGTTTAGGCATAAACCGAATTGTACCATATATCTAATGGTATGGCATGGTATGGTTTTGTTTTGTGAAAACCGTTGATATTGGTATGGTAATGGCGAACTATAAAATACCAAACCGTAAACCGTTGGAAAATCTAGTTAATAGTAGCCACAAGTATAATTCCTAAAATCAAATTTATACCGTCTAATCTAGATTAGAGAAAGTGAAATGGTGTAACTATTATTTTATTTTTTGACAAGAAATGCTTGGTTGTGCATTTTATTTATTAATGCTTGATTACTTTATCATGTTCATATGTATTTGCCCATAAACTAAAGAAAATGTTAAACTCACTTTTTGAAGTATGAATGAATCTCTCTCGTTTTGAAACATGAATAAATATATATTTTTTTCAGGAAATGGTAAATTTGAAAATAACGGTTTTGGTAAACCGTTGGTTTATACCAAACCGTGACAATTCCATGGTAATCAAAACCGTTGGCAAATGGTATGGAATAATTTGGAAAATTTAAAAATCGTTCTCCACGGTACTGGTACTGGTATAGGCTAAAACCGTTCCAAACTGTACCATGTACAACCCTACTTGGGCTAGCTTGAAGCCATGAAGGCACAAGTCGGTAACTTTCACCATACACATCAATTTCCATATCATCTGGCTATATCCTGAGAATGATTTCCAAGGTCATCAAATATATGATGTTCAGTACAGTACTTGGCACCATTTAAAATCCAACATTAGTGTTTCTTTTTCGAGCATGTAACACTCAATCCCATTGGCAAGGGATCACTATATTTAACCTACCAAATTCAATGTCTCTCCGGCCAAAGACTTTAAACGAAGGGCTACATCTGCTACCCAATAATAAATTAGATACACTTCGAGAATATCTTTACCTCCCCTATAAACCCGGCGAATGGGAATGTATATGCTTATTAAAGAACAACGTTCTTTATGTATATTCTCACAAACTATGATAATTTTGAATTTGAAATTAGAAAAGTCAGTCGTTTGAACTTCGAACAGGAAGCGGGAATTACAAGTTTCATTTAGAAGTGGACAAAAAACAACTAATTTAATTCATATTCCATTGTAGTCCAGCCCGGTTAGGATACCTGGCTTTCACCCAGGCGACCCGGGTTCAAATCCCCGGCAATGGAAACTTTTTAAGCTTCACATTTGACAGTGGTTCTGTTTTTCCCGCTCATAAAGCTTGGAAGCAGATAGCTGAAGCCTGAAGAGCTAAGTAAAAATGGCTTACATGAAGAGATTGCTTTTTGTTTTTAGCCCCTTGTTGCTTGGAAACATTTGCAGCTGACTCCCATCCGTTGCAAGTTTTGCTAGGCCGTTCAGCTCGATGGAGAGGTTTGCCAAGATCCAATCTGTAGTCCCTGACTCCATCCCATAATGCACCCGACAAAATCTGAAATTGTTCCCAGCTATTTTAGGTACTGCCAAGTGTATCCCATATTTATTTTCTAACCGGCTGTTAAAAAAAGAATATCAACCAACGCAGGCCAAATTGCACCCCACATTGGGATTTTTAGCCTGTACACTGAACGCTCTTGGAGGCTTCAAAAGTTTCAGATTTTAGATAGTATGTCCTCAAGTATTCGAATTCAGGAACAAAGAGTATCCCAGTTTTCCCTTGGATTCCAACATGGCCAAAGTGTATTGACTATTGATTGATATTATAGTTTTTTGGCGGTCAGAAATTAAATGAACAATAAGGAACAATAAATAGGATATTCGGTTCCATGCTATATTCAACAAGCTGTCTTCAGTGAAGACTCTTCACATAAATTGGGATATACTATGCTAACCGATGAAGAAAACTTGCTTAGAACATAAAAACACTGACAGATCCATGTAATTTAGTCCAGATGTGTAAGAGCAGAACAGCCTTCTTGGAACAGAACACTTTGAACTGTTATTTGTAAAGGAGTTTTGAGTAATGTGTCTCTGCTGTTTACACGTCATCATTTTAAACCCCCGCCAAGGTACATAGCCAATGCTGCGATGCTAGCATCTTCTAGTGGGTCTCGACCAGGATATATAAAGGCTTACCATTTAAACGTTCACGACCCTGCAGCAATGAGAGAGAATTCAGAAAGTTAAAAAACCTTTTACCATCTATCATTTACAGTTCAACAAATTGATTCTTTGATTTGACCATCCTAGGGCAGTGATCAGGGGGCTATAACTGTGAAACCAAAACAAATATCAAAAACCAGGAACATACTTGCAGGTCGAGGGTTTACATTAACTAATCTTCTTTATCCTAACACGAGTCAGGCTAGTGAAGGAGTACAAAGTGACATAAGCGAAAGAAACAGTCTGACCTAATTAACATAAATTTTGCTTTTAAGCAGATTTGGCCAATAAATATAATGAGATTGCATGTCCTGAAAAGCACTATGGCAGACTTTAAAATAGATCGTAAGTCGTAACCACTTTGGCAAATCAAAACAATAAAACATAACATCTTTGAGATGTATATATTGCATACTAGGGTATGTTTATTCTGCAATATTGCTCATTGTCTAAGCATGATATAGCCATGCGTGGGGGAATAAGTTTGAGATGGATTATATGTGTACCCTGCACATTTCATCATTTTCTGGTTGAGCATAGCCGTGCAGAGAAAATAACTTCCATATGAATATTTGCATATTCTGCGCGACATTAGGTTCTAAATTGATGCTAGTGGTTTAAGCATGATTATGATCCACAATAATAGAGTAGAGTAAAAAAAAATCAGCATGTATAAAATGTGCAAACCTTCAAATCAGGAAGTTCAATCACACATGCACACTCAACTACTTCAGCTCCAACACGCTCTGCAATTAAAACAGATAAATTAGTTGCATTACAGTAAAAGTAAACAATTTAATCCTCAAAATTAGGACTTACCAAGTAATTTCATTGCTGCACACAAGGTTCCTCCAGTGGCAATCAAATCATCAACTACTAGTGCACGGTCACCAGGTTCCACTGCTCCAATGTGCATCTCAAGACAATCTTTTCCATATTCTAGAACATACTCCTCCGAAATGACTTTACCTGCAATTCTCAGGACATTTAAAATCCAAAATTTAACGCGTTATTTTTGGTTAAGAGATTAAAGTTTATGCTTTTCAAATAAGAAAAGACGGTTTGAATGGAAAAAAGGGGGAAAAAAATCATTCTAAGAGAACGCATTATTTTTAGCCTGAATAAAGCTTTTGTAACATCCGGGTGAATATCGGTCTCGGCAGTGTGGGCTTCAGAAATTTGGTCTACCTTGTTAGAAAATATTCGTTGAAACTGAGTAAACTACGGGCTAAAACATGTGCACATCCCTCTTCACTCTTCAGTATTAATTCACTTAACAACAATAACTTCAAAGCTGTTGCAATTTTACAGTTTTGAAACTTCTTGAGACAGGGCATGTTTCTCACCCTTGTTGCAGTTTTTTGCCCAACTTTAAACAAAATATAATATCATGCTAGCAAAGTCTCTCTAAAAGTTCTTTTGATACTTGAAGCCACTGATTGCTATGCAGAATCTGGATTTCAAAGGGAATGACAGAAAGACTACCGAAGTTGAAGTACAGTAGGGGCAGAGGGACTATTTGGCGGATTGGAAGCACAACCAAATTTAACAGCTTATAATCAGAAATTGAATTTTAAGACTAGCACTAATTTACTGCTGGGGAAATGAGGTTTGGGTGATAATAATGAAGCCAAGGTATAAATTTAGAAACCTAACATCAGAAATCTCTATATGGTTCTGGACTACAAGTGATGGACAAAAAATAACCAAAGGAAACTCATTGAGCAACAGACTAGCAGACTCGAGAAGAAAATGAAAATACACACACACACACACATTGCATGACTTAACTAATCTGATTTTAAATATGTTCGACACAAGGAGGAAAAGAAAGAAAGACATACTATAAGGTAAAGCACACTTGTTGTGTAGTAATAGAGAAAAAAAGGAAGCATTTAAGTCAAACCGAACCAGAACCACTGTGTTTGGGCCTTTTGACAATTGTTAAAGAGGGTAAAATATACCAGGCAATTTTCTTGGTTTCCTCAATGGAACAAACTTTGCTCCAATCGCCAATGCAATCGGTGGACCAAATATGAAACCTCGAGCCTCAACACCTACAATCATATAAAGACTATGTTTAGACAAAAGCTCATTTAGCTTAATGTTTAGGATATCTATGCAAAGGATATGGCATTTTACTACCATCAACTTCAAAGATAACACGACAAACAATAGACAGCCACCAACAAGAGAATCAGAAAAGTTACACCCATGTTCTATGGAATAGTGCAACACATAAAAAGCTTAAATAATAATTTGCATTCATGGCTCAGAAGGGAGGATGATGGCAAATGAGAGGTATTAATGCATTGCATACACAATTGTGTCATTGGTGAATAAAAATATATTGGACGCAAATGATAATAGTCAACATCTAAAGCTGCATGTTATCCAGTGACGACTCCAAGGAAAGAAAACTGGAGTTATATGTGGCATTTGAGTGAGCCCAAAAATTATAAATGTTCAACTAAACCATATTGAAACTTTCTGACCTATGATCAGTTATATGAATTACCCTCGGCTACATGTTTGAATCCCCTTTGTGAGAGATTTTACACTTGCGTTGGTGTCCTTGTCCTAGCTTGATCAGTTACCAATACAGTGTAGCCGAGGTATCAAACATTAATAAGAGTATTACTCACTTCCTATTCAATTCAATGGACTTGTATGTAAGACACTGAAACCCTAACTTTTAAAGTGAGAGAACTTGGAGTTGCAGTTTTTTCGGTTCGACTCAGTTGGTTTAATAGAGTCAACACTTAAACATATTCTTTTCTAATTAAAAGATTGATTTCGAAAAATGAAGCAATCTTATCCCATATAACAGTTGAGTCACCTTAGCAATTCCACTATGTCACGTCCTATTTAACTATTTATGACAACATGGGAAGATACTTGCATCATACAGATCATCTTATAAAGTCAAATACCAATCATCAAGATCTTTATACTGAAAAATAAAAAGAAATCTTTCAACATAGGAGTGAAATCATCTAACATGTAGATGCAGTTTATCACCTAACATATGCAACACTCTTAGTTAAATGTTCAGGTGATTGTATCTTGCCTTATGTAAGTAGAAAATCATTATTGGACCTACTTCACCAGTTCATGAGACCCTCTCTATCACACAAAGCCTAATCAATACAACAAGTTATGGTTGCAAATATGCCCCTTGGTTCCATAATCAGCTCTTCCAAGAACTAAGAGTTAGAAAGACAAAGTCTTCAGTTTTGCTAATTCAGAACTCAACACTCTTTGCAGACCACAACTCAATAATCAATGAGAGATACTTCATTTCTGCCGTATGCAATCAAACCTCACACACCAAAAAAAAAAATTATAACAAATAATTAATTAAATCCCTAAAAAACTATTAGAATTAGACCATCCCAATCTCAACAGAGAACAAAAAAGGAAGTCCACAGCAAGAAGAGAACAAAATCTTGAAACAATGAAGGGACAAAAACCCACACAAAATCCAGCCACAAACAAAAATCATCCCAATGCCAAAATTACATCAGCTGGGTCCATATACAAGTTGTCATCCATTACCCACCACTAAACATGCAAATAAAAATAGGATCAAGAAACAGTTTAAACACTAGATTTCCTTTGATATCTTCATAGATAATACTCAATAACCTAGCCACTAACAAATTCTGTAGTCAAACAAAAACCACTCAAACTTCCCCATGAAAATTATAACTACTACTACTACTACCAAAAAAAAAAAAAAAAAAAAGGTATTCTAAAAGACAATCAGAAACTTCAGCAATGGTGATGATTGAAAGAGCAGAAATCTACCTTTTTTTCAATCTTAAAAGTACCCACTTTAAACACACAAAAGATTTTATTTTAAATTTAAAAAAAAAAATCCTTGAAAAAGTACATAAAAAAAATTCCACTCCCACTTGCATTTGCCGATCAATAACAAGAAATTATATAAACAAATAATGAAAATTTTGAGTAGAAACACAAAAGAAATAGTAGTCCTTTTCTTTTTACCTGCAACCACTGATATATTTTTCCCTTTGTATCTCTCAACAAATAAATCAACAGTATCCTTAAATGCTTTTGGATCAAGAAGCAAAGTTGTTATATCCTGAAACATAATCCCTGCAACAACAATTACAAACTAATTACTTCGATCAAACATTAAAAAAGAAAGAAAAAATCAAACAAATAAAAATGAAAATGTGAGTAAAGAAGAGATAAAAATAAAACCTGGTTTTGGAAAATTGGGAACAACACGAATTTTAGTTTGGATGCCATGAATACGAGGATCTTGGTTCTTACAAGCCGACATTGTTCTTTCCTCTACTTCTACTTCTTCAACTCTGAACATCCTTCCTCACTCTCGCTCTCACTCTCTCTGTTGAAATTCTGTTTGTAGTAAGTTTATAATAAAAAAGCTTCACTCTTTGTTAAGCAACAGAGAATCTTTGAAGAAAATATGGAGAGAGAAGAGAAAAGAGGAAGAGACAAATAGGTTGAAACAACAAAAGGGAGGGAGATGGATGGTAGTACTAGGGAAGGAAGGATGGAGGGGATAATAAATGGGAAAGTCGAGGGTATTTATAGGGAGGGGAGGTTTCAAAACACACACAAAAATAGCAGCTCACTGCACGAGAAATAGTTAAAGAACGGCAGCAAGCAGCAGCAGCACAGACTAAAAACGAAAACTCTACATGTAGAGATGTAGAGCCTGGCGTCGTTGGGGCCGATTAAAAAGAATGGGGGCAGACTGAAATGATTCGGCGAAACGGACCAAGGCGTTAAGGGATGGCTAAATGGGTGGGTAAAATACCAGTTGTACCCTTTCCCTTATATGTAAAATGTCACTACTACTCTTTTGCTAATTAAATTCCCTATAACCTACCGAATGTGCTAAACCATTTGATTTTCCTCCTCCCCTTCCTCTCCTCTTCTCCTCTCCTTCCCCACCAAATTCAGCCTCTATCACCACTTCTTCTTCTTCTTCTTCTTCTTCTTCTACTCCCTCTTCAATTCGAGATAAGTTTGTCGACGATTACGACAAACATTCATCCCCCGACCCAGAAATTCAAAATTGGTTCCAAGGAGAAGTGACAGAGGAAGCTCCACAAAATCCATCAATGGTCTCAGTAAGGTAATTCTCAATCTAATTACAAGCTTTTGTGTATGAATTTAGCTATTAGGATTTTCAATTTTCGCCCAGAAAAACTAGGGTTTATGTATGAAACACAAATCGGTAGCTTATTTATCTACCGAGTATGAAAATATACAGAGTCGGTGGCTATTTTGTCTACCGAGTAACATTTTTGCATATTCAGTTGCTTTCCTGCTTGCCGAGTATAAATTTTCTATCTTTGATTTTACACCACTCGGTAGGTAGTTTATATATCGAGCTACCGAGTATGTATGGATTATGTATACTCGGCAGCTATTTTGATTTACCGAGTATGCTTCAACAACACTCCCATTTCTGTAAAATTTGAAAGCCTTATTCGGTGGATATTTTGTCTACCGAGTAACATGTTTGCATATTCGGTTGCTTTCCTGCTTGCCGAGTATATATTTTCTGCCTTTGATTTTACACCACTCGGTAGATAGTTTATATATCGAGCTACCGAGTAGTGTTAGACACATGTACTGGTTAACCAGTGAAGAACCCTTGTTTTTTGTTTCTTTGTTGTGTAATTTGGTATGCATTAGGGCCAAGGAATTGAAAACGAAGAGAAGACAAGACACCCAACCTCCTGTAACTATACAATCTCTACCAACTCTACAAGCTAATGGGTTT
>JAJJMA010148078.1:0-11069 GCA_023529015.1 Papaver nudicaule
GTAGAGACAAGTTGGGCATAGTTTACTCGGTTTACTTGTCAGCCCCCGCTTGTAAGTAGATTTCCGTATGACCTGGAGCAATCCGAAGGAAGTCACTTTGTGTATGTCAAACAGATAGAGGACAGTTCACATTACTCTAACACCGTTAATGGTGGGTACTATGCATCAAAGCTACATAAGCTAAGAAGCATTTGGACCAGGATCCCTGGGGCAGTTAACTCGTATACATTCACGGGAATGATATGCGAGTTACCCTAGCTGATGGCACCTCCTTTAATAAATAAATTTGGCAAAGAGGAGGGGCGATAGAGAATCAAAGATTCGAATTCGTGGCCGCGACAGGAGTTACCATGTCTAAGATCCAGCTTTGACCGACACTCCCCCATAGTGTTACTTGAACTATCGATGTTTGATTCGATACTTACCATAAACATCATGTTTTACTTAGGCAAACCAGGTATCTTAGATACCTACCATAAACATCTTAATGTATTCAGGCAAACCAGGTATCTACAACTTCGATATCCTAACCAGCTTGAGGCAAGGCAAGTGGCGAAAGGCCTACGGGAAGGGTGATTTGCATCCCCACTAGCTTGGGTTTTCTGTCTCCTACGTCGAAGTAAGCCCTAGAATTGCACTCTAAGTAAACCACCTAGGAGCCTAGAATATACAAAGGAAAACATGTGCTCGATTGCATATCATTCACCGAAGCAAGTCACAAAATATAAAACGAAATACACTTTTGATTTTATTACAGGATCGAAGTACAAAGGATCGAAACATATAAAGTTCGGAACGAAAGAACATAAATCTAAAATCAATACGAGCACAAGAGCAAACGACTTCGATAAATACACCAAGGAACAACCATCGAAAGACACAACAAAATACAACACAACAAACACCAAACAAGGCAGGAGACAATATATAGAAATGCAAGAAGGAATGAATCATCTCCTACGCATCCTTGGTGGCATCAATGGTTTCTTTGGCATAGGAGTTCTCAGCATTCAATCCCTTACCATCCCCATTCTCAACAGTCTAATCACCATTTTCACCAGCAGAGTTACCAATGGTCCCCCCCCCCCCTAATTTCCTTAGCTCGGTCTCCCATTCCTTGGTTCTCTCCATCTATTACTTCATTTTTTTTCTTCAAATTTCTTATTTTCCCCAACACTCGCTTCTTCTTCTTCACTTTCCTCGTTCTCATCATCTTCTTCATCCTCATCAATATCTTCATCAGTTACTTCGCCTCTAGCCCATCGATCGTTGATCTCTTGAACCAAGTCTCGAACTCTCCCAAATGGTACCAACTCGGCATCAGACTCTAGAACTCGGTCTCCATGGGTTGCATACCAAAACTCCTAAAAACAGTGCGAGCATGCTTGCGGCAAGCATACTCCTGTCGGACTGGTTCGGAATCAACAGTACGCTGAAGGAAAGTAATTGTTTCCTCTAAAGACTGAATTTTCCCAACCTTCTCTCCCACATCTTTCTCCAAACTCTCTAGCTTCCCTTTCCAAGAAGCACATTCTTCATTCTTCTTCTTCAACTCCAATTGCAGCTTCGACACTTCCTCAGCGACTTCAGCTGGTTGGAATTAGCATCTCGATCAAAAATAGCCTGTTCAAGATGATTTTCGAGATCAACCTTGGTTTCTGTTCGCAACAAGGGAAAAGTTAGGATTGATACGAATAAGAAGATCAAATATGTTGAAATCAAAGCCTACCTTCCAGTTTTGAAGCCCTACTCTCGAAGGCTCTGTTTTGCTTCCGCTCGTTATCAAGTTCACTATCGAGACGACGAATTTCCTTGTCCAGAACAATGGTCTGGTTAAGCAGACTCAAGCCATGATTATACCCCTACAAAGAAGGTAGCATTAGCATCAAAGAATAAAACAATTCAAGGAATCAGCGCAAAGTAACAAGATCTTACCGCCTCGAGAGTACCCTAATGATTAGTCCAATACGAGTCAGGACCTTGTGAAAAAGAGGGGATACCGAGATATACCACCAATTTTTAAATCGTGAACCTAGTTGATTAGGTTGCTTGAACGATCTCACAAATCAATATTCAAGCAACAACCTGAGTACAATTCTAATAACCTAATCCCAACAAGAATGAGTTCTTGTAGATCTCAACAGAGATGGATTCACTCAAGGGTTTGAATCAACAACTTTCAATACTCTAATTATATAGATCAGAGACAATATAAGCGAAAGGGAAAAGTAATGCAAGACACCAGAATTGTTAACGAGGAAACTGCTAACCAACAGAAAAACCCCGGGACCTCGTCCAGATGTGAACACCCACTGTATTAAGCGAATACAGACGTTAGCCTACTCTCAGACTTCGGACTGGAATGTATCGAGACTGAATTAACCCTACAAGAAACTCAGCTACCGTTGTGCTCCTACGTCTCTTGGCTCCCGCAGAAACCTATGTACTTGATTCTCCTAGCCGACGTCTTTTACAGGCTTAGGAGTTTCCCCACTTCCCTTTGTTAGCGCTACCCTGCCTCTAACAGGACGCCTGGTGTACTCGATTGTAATTAAACAAGAATACTATTGTGATTTCCTTTAAACTTAAAGTCAGGGTTAATGGAAATCAATATGCTCATTAGGTCTTATTGATCTAGCCTAACCATCTTTACCTCCAAACGCTTGACGAACTTAGTACAAGACCTAGTTCGTGAATATTGCGTTACGGAACTTCTGGGGCTTATGATACGAGATCTGTCGTACGAAGTTTCTATCAAATCTTGGTCATGATAAAATTGAAATAATTCAATCGACCCAAGATATAAGATCATGAATTTTACTTCCGACCTGTGCTTCACGATCCTCAAGTGAAGTCTTTCAAATAGTCGGAGTCCAAGAAAAGGATTTCGAGATGAGGACCAACCTTTATGCAAGGATACACAGATGTGTAGAGGATTAAGATTGTATCTTGCAGAAGGTCATCTATTTATAGTGATCATCAAGGGAGGCTTTGCTTTAAAGTTAAGTAATCTTGAGTAAGGCTCAAGCAAGTTTCCGAACTTAGAAAAGTCCATAAGCTTGCATTGAGGTCCAACTCAGTCTTCTTCTAAGCCGTTGGTCGAAACCTAAAGGTTGTGAGAAGACTCGCCTTGATCTAATGAAGTATGGAAAAGGCTAAACAAGTTTGGCCATGCTAAGGAGTCCATACACAAGTATACGAACTCAAAGAAAATTGTGGACATGAGATCCATGGGCCATATTGTGAGAGGTTACGAGAATCTGTTCACAATAGGCGAAAACATCAACACATGAACGCGTATGATGTTGAGAGGGTTTTTTTCATGGTTTATATGTACGCGTACATAGAGCAAATTGTTGAGTTCAGGAATCTCTTGAGTTCTCATGTACGCGTACATACAGAATGCTCGAGTTCAATAGAAAAGTTGTCCAACATATGAATGCGTACATGAACGCGTATGTTGTTCAGACAATCTAAGAACTAACTCAATATTCCACATTCTACTTGAGCATTGGTCATGTAATAACTTAAATGCTTAAGAGAACTAATATTTATAATCCTTCAGATCACATAAACAATATCATAGACTATTTTGATGATAAAATAGTAAATACGAAACATGAAAGGAAAGCCTTTCTAACATTTAATGAGGACGATATGTTTTATGAAGTATGTAATCTCAGGTCTTCATCTTCAGCGGTCTTCGTCTCGAATACCTTAAATTATCCTAGTCCGAGTTGATATTGTAGACTTATCAAGGATTGTGTTTTGTCATCTAAAATTGACAACTGACTTGAGATAGCAACATCGGTGGGTTCAACCGAGCAATGCTCTAACAATCTCCCCCTTTGTCAATTTTAGTGACAAAACCAATCTTACATATGGATTCAAAAAGTAAATCTTTTAGCCCTAATCATAAAGTACTTGATCTTCTTGTAATCTTGAACGTCTTCAATATGATCGAGTGTTCCTGCAAGTGAATATTCAAGGTAGAAATAACAACTCAAAAGTCACCACACATCTTGTTTCTAGAAGGACATAGTCCAACAAGAGTTGTTATGCAATTGAGTAGCATACAAAACTTGTAAGCATATTGCACCGATGATTAAAGATGATACACAATATGATATGTTCCCCCCCTTACTCAATACACTAACTTTTGCTTTGACATGACAAGCACATAGATTTTACTCCCCTTGTGACAAAGCCGAAGACATATGTCGAAGAAGATTTTACTCCCCCTTACTACAAGATTTCTCCCCCTTGTTGTCATAAAATTAGACAAAAAACAAAGAAAAATAGGAATCATCATAAAATAACATCAATCAATGTAGAAAAAGGTAAACATACCTGAAAACGAGAGATTAAAGGCGCAATTCTCTCGCAATTTCCACAGCCGCACACCCTAAAAAGATATTACCATGAAGCACAAGTTCAAAATAACTCTCCTCAATTTCTTGTCATTCCCTAAAGAACAACGCGACGACCTTCCCAAGCAAGTATTTTAATAAAATTCTTGGGTTAATAGTACAATTTCACAAGTAAAATTGTAAGTACGTTTTTCTTTCCTATCCAGTTACGGTCATATTTTTAGGAATTCAAGGCTTAATATTTCGGTCAACCATCACCTTTAGAGAAAACATAAGGTTACACCCGTTCCTAGTGGTTGTAAGACTAAGAACGAAAGGTACAACACCTTATCCAACGGAGTCCAGTATTGTATCCTACGAGGTTCCTCTTTATCAAAATTGCTTCTGACTAATTTAGCCATAAAATTGCTTTACCCGAACGGGTGGTATGGCTAAAAAAGCAAGTTCACGATTTATGCAATACATTCATAAAGATAATCAATAAAGATCAAGTATTGCAATCATCAATTAAGATTTTAATTAAATAACCTCTATTAATTGATGAATAGAAAACATGGAAGTAGTACAAGCAATAGCACACTAAATTAAAAAGATGACTACTTCTAGCATAATAATTACCCGAAACCCAAAGGAAAAGACAAAATCTTTTTAATAAAAGGAGTTAACTATGCAAAACAGAAAAGTGTCTGACTTAAATATCAGAGTCAGGAGTTTCATAATTGTTTGTCTTCAAGTTCTTGAAATCCTTTTCAAAATCATCTTCACAAACAGGTGAGATCACTAGTAGAATCTGGCTCTTTTGCAACGCGACATATCTTGTAAAAGGTCACGCTAGCTATAACAGCCACGTAAAAAATTGCCTTTTGTGTGACCGTTCTTAACAATAAACCACACACGCCTTTATCGCGTGACAAAGAATGTCACCTACCAAATAAAAGGCCACGTATTTCTTCTGGTCGTCATTGCTCGTGTCCGTTGACCAAATCAAAGGTCACACGATCCCATTCTAACGTGTCTGTTTATCTGATGGTAAAACAACCACGCCAACTTTGTCACGCCATGGTATGGTTAAAGTCGCGCATAAACAGTTACTCGAGGTCGTTAGGATTTAACATGGTGTTTGATAGATATAAAACCACGTGAGATATCTTACTTTGGATGCGTGACAAAAATAATGGACTTTTGTGGACCGGGTTAATTTCCCCAGTCCATAGGCTCTTTTACAAGATAGCCCATGCAACAGAGAGAAGTCCTACACGCGGACTTATGAAGGGCTGAACCAGTATTTTGGGCCATTGTTAGGCCATCCACTCCATAAGCTCATTTAATCTCACACCTTAATGATGGGCTTAAGTTAAGGATACATCCCATGATAGAATTTTCTCGCCTAGTGACTAAATAGCACGTAATGGCGTATTGGTTAATGATGGTTTTTAATGTATGATATAAGCCCAGGGTAAGCCTTACTTAATAATAACATCCCAATGCCTCTGTTCAACTCTAACAACATACAACCAAAAAAAAAAAAAAAACTAACAACAATGGATAATTTGCATGAAAGCTTAACTACGGAGATTTTAGGCCGTCTTCCTACAACAGAGAGTGTTTTTCACAGCAAATGCGTATGCAAAGAATGGAAGACAATCCTTGCAGGGAAAAAAACTGGTCTACTTTTCTCTGTCACGTCACAGTACTAAGAGGGAGATAATGATATACAACTCTTTTACAGAGAACTAGTACGAGATGAAGACTACTCCACAATAGCGGTACACGAAAATCACCCGGTTATTGGAACTATGAAATTTACTTTACAACCAATAGTTGGATCCTGCAGTGGTCTTGTGTGTTTCTATGTTTTTCACGACTGCATACAAGATCCTATACTACTTATGAATCCAGCAACAGGTGAGTACCTCCTCCTTCCAGAAAGAGAGTCGCGACCACTTATAAGGTCGTTAATTGCTGGCAAAGAGATAATAGGAGGCTTCGGCTATTGTGAACGTATTGGTGATTACAAAGTAATTAGAATTGATGATAATTTTGAGGGCTCCGTGGAGATATTCACTCTAGGCGACAGTAGGGGATGGAGGCTCATCACAGCAGTTCCGTACAGATTTTGTGAATCTGAATATTATGATTTATGCAAATGGGTGTATCTTTTGGTTTGATCGTTCTGACCACACTTATAGAAATAGATTAATATCTTTTGATTTGAATACTGAGAAATTCCAGATACATTCACCACCATATAATCAGGTCCCTGACGGGTTTTATTTGGATGATTACCCAGTTGTCGGGATGATGTTGTTCGAAAGTACTCTCTGCATTTACTGTCAACATAATGACTTTTCCAACAACATCCTCAGGATTGATTTTTGGATCATTTGCAGGAAGAATAAACATCCTGAGGTCACTTGGGAACGCGAGTTGAGCATTTTCTTGAAAGAGCCAAAAAATACATGGTCGTCATTTAGGCCATTAGCATTTGGAAGTAACAAGAACATCCTAATGTGGAACCGCCAAAATTTATCTTGTTACAATACATCCACTGGAACCTTGAAGGAAATCTGGGGGCCTTGTCCTTCCCAAATATGCATTGGAATTGTCCCTCATGTGATGAGCCATGTCTCGTTGAAGGATTTTGGAGGACAATCTGGGGGGCTCAACAATATAATTTATTTGAAGGGTTAATGCTGCTCATTAGGGAAATTATTCAAAAACAATATTATTTACGTTGTTATGCATTTCAGTTGGTCTATTGCACGCATGTTATTATTTTTTATTTTTTTCCGTCCCTTATGCCATTATTTCTTTCAGTATTATAAAATGATACTAACAAAGTGATATAATAGCATGGCTCTAAATCCTGCTGAAGCTACATATATTAAAGTTCAGAGTTTCTTCTTTACAAAGAAGAGACGAGACTGCATATATAAAAGAAGAGACTCAAAACCACAATTAGTTGTCTTCTTTACATAAGTGTTACTAGTTCTCCGCAGAGCATACACAAAATACTTACACCATTCACTTACGCCGAATACATATATACCCAAAAAGTTTCCCACATATGATGACAGTGTGTATGTACCCCAGGAAAAAAAACAAAAGGGATATCTATAGATCGGTATCATACTCATCATCGGATGTATAAGGCAATTCCATGCGCCGCCATACTTTATATTCGCCGTCGTAGTTCTTACCCAGCCGATTGGAGTTAGGTTACCCGGGAAGGCAACTCGACCACCTTTGGTGCTTAGGCCATCTTTAACACTAATCAGTACTTCCTGCGACAAGCGCAGCAACATTGGCTGTAACCCTCTTCTTGGGGGTCGGGTCTGAAGAAAACCAAACTGTCTTAGGACAAGGGCTGGGATATAGTAAGTTAGTTTCTTGAGAGATGGAAGCACAACATAGGAGGTTTCATCGTAGTTATGTTTTCTTTGTTTAGTGAATATTTCTTTACATGAATCTTTCTCGTCTAGTTTGTATCGAGAAGAAAATGAGACAAATGCTAGTGTGAATTAGAGTACCTAATAAGTAGAGATATGTGGAACCTGTTTAATTATGAGATAGCTATGCAGCATTTCAAAAAGGTGCAAACTTCAGTTCAAGTCTGACAGTTAGATAGTTGTACAATTATTTTTCATGTTTCTTCACATTACCAGAGAATCCACATTGGATTTGGGAATACATGTATCAAGAATCCTAACCATTACCTAAAGAAAATGCAACAGGTACCTAAAAAAAACCGCTTCAGATAGTGCTGCACAAAGAGAGTCAGAAAGCAGATCAACTATGTGAGAATGGTTCTCAAGGTACAAAATCTCAATCTGGGCGACCAGAAGAGACTAAGAAAAAGGTGGAGACTTCATTTTGTCTAACCGGTCACATTGTTTGAGATTTTTTTTTCTGCTTCTTCACATGACCATTGAATCCACGTCGGGCTTAGGAATATCTTCTACATGAATCCTATGAATAACCCTCTTGCTGCAGGTACCTACAAAAAATGTTGAGCTGCAAAAAGATAGGAAGGAAGCAGGAGATCAACTAACTGGAAACGGTTCTCGGGGTACCGTATCTCAATATGGTCCATCAAAGCAGGCAGACAAAGTAGTTGGAGTACTAAGGGAATCTCAGAGTACGCCAACTCAATACGCATTGGTATTCGTTGTCTTAAAGGCATCAATTAAATCGTATTGGTTTATATTTTTCTATTTATGATGTTCATATGGCAGTATATTTCTGCAGGGTAGAGAGTGCAATATTTATGGAGATTCTAAGCAGAAAGTCCTTGCTAGAGGCAGAGCCTTTAAATCTCCGAGAAAGCATCATTTACTTGAAACAGGTGCAGAGGTTGACTGCTTCTTAGTCCTGATCAAAGAAGTATTGGATGGAAACTACAGTTTACCTGTACTAGCAGGAAATCTTGCAAAATTAGAAAGTGCAAAGGGTTTTGTCATTCCTTGGCCAAAGACTATGCTTTGTGGTGTTAAGGTTGGTTGCTTAGCTTGTTTGCTTTATTCTTGATGATATTTCTTTAATAATGTGGTCTTCGCATGACCAACGAATTCCAGTTGGATTGGCATGAATTACTACTCTCTTTCTGTAGGTACCCTTACAATCTTCTCACAGAAATACCAAAGAGCACGGAGTACCTGTTGAACGTACTGACAAGCTTATTTCCGAGGAGCTAAAAGAAGATGATCAACAAAAAGTGGTGCTACCAAAAGACCATGAGTTACAACATTCAGAAGCCAAACATCAAGTCGATAGTTTACAAGCAACAGAAGTACATGCGATGGATGAAGGACAACCTGATAATCTACCGGGTGCAAAGAAAAAAATCCCAAAGAGGACCAGTAAGGTGTATCAAATTCCAGATGGTAGCCAGAGGTGTACCAGGAATAACGGCAATAGGCAACAATTATGTCAACTGGATGTGGAGAACCGAGCATCTAAAAAACAGAAGAAACAAAGGCAATAACGTTTTAGATAGATGGTCTGCCATGTTTCTTTAACAAACTTTGATTGTAAAGTCCAAACATTTTCTCTTGCAAGCTTTTATTAGAACATAGTTAACCCATTTTCTTTTTGCATATTTTCAGAGCAAAACATGATTGCTAATTTTCATTTGTGTAAATGACCCGTACAGGTCCGTTCGGGTTCAGGTAATGAGATCAAGTCTCTTGCACAAGCCGACACCCGGAAAAAATGGGCATGTACACGAACGGCCTTAAATCCATCTAAATTGACAGTCGAAAATCCATCGAATAAGATAAAAATGGTAATAATTGAACGGTTGAGGTTCCATCACACTAATACAATTGAACGGTTCCTAGTAGGACACGTGGACGGCTGGGAACACATCTTGTTTGACGGCTGAGAATCCATCATTTATCCTCAAAATTCGAACGAGATGAACGGTATCCACAGATACACGTGGATGGTGGTAGATCAAATATTAACGGTATCCATGGTTACACGTGGATGGCCATAGATCAAATATTAACGGTATCCCTGGTTACACGTGGATGGTGATAGATCAAATATGAACGGTTAGAGATGCACCAGAGATTGCACTGGTTCGCGTGGCTAATTAAAAACTTTGCGTGTCTTAAGTGCAGTAATAAGCCACATGAGAAGCAATTTCACGAGTCTAAAGGGTAGCAACAGCCAAGCAAGTTCACGAGGGTAGCAACAGCCACATGAGAAGCAAGTTCACGAGTTTAAAGGGTAGCAACAACAACATGACTTCAAACAACACTTGGAAAAAGCTTCGGCACCATGGCGGCTTTGTCACGTGTATTATAGCCGAAGGCCACACGAAATTTTGCGTTGCGTAAAAGGTAGATAAAAAAACACGCGATTTTTTGTCACGCGACAAGCATTTGTGATTGGCGTGACCTAAACCATACGGCCACGCCAATCTGGCGTGGCATCTGACCATATGTGTACTAGTGGATGTAATCAAGCAGATTTTTCACCTCACCTTTAAGATTGGTGAGTCAATTCTTCGTAACCGGTATGTCACTTTTCAGGGTTTGAAGTTTTTCTGCAACGGTAACTAGTTGAACCTTGATAACTTCAATGTCTCGTAATAAATTAAAAGCGATTTCAGCTGTGATCATTGTGTCTTTATCCTTCTTTTGATTGTCAATAGCATTGAAGCAAACAATAGTGGGAGAATATTCTTGAAATTCAAGTGGATCAACTACATCTTTTTTGACAAATCTCATATTCTTTCTTTTCCCATCAACACCTTCACAAGAGTTTGCCCTGTCCATATTTCTCGTGTGACACTTACGATTTTAATATGTAATAGTACTTGAACATGATTTCAAGTTTATAGGGTGTGGTATATATAGGGTCTTGAAAAAGCAGGGGTACCGAAATACAACCAACTTTTCGTTTGGGCTCGTGAGACTTATGGTCAGATCTGGACGATCTCAAAAATCAATATCCAGATCCGTTAACCTGAGTTTGGATCTCAAGGATCAGTCTAACGCAAGACAGGGTCTTGGTAAATCCAAGGGATGGATTGAGGACAACGATTAGGTTTATAATAACGTACTTCTTGTGTTTGCTTTAATTATATAATCAGAGAATATAATGCGGAAAGTAAAACACACAAGACACAAGAGATTTTTTTAAAAGAAAACCTCGGGACCTCGTCCAGACTGAACACCGCACAGTACAAAC
>JAJJMA010148080.1:6410-17226 GCA_023529015.1 Papaver nudicaule
TTGGTAAGTAAATACAAGGAAATTAATTAAAAATCCAAGTGTATTAAATGGAATTTACTAATTTTAACTAGTCATTAAGGAAAAATTAATCATGAGTTTTGAATATTTGACTCACTCATAATTAATCAAATTAATTCTCTTTAACATAAGTTACATAACGAGCAAACAAACAAAAGAAGTTGATTGTTTTCAAAAAAAATAATGACTCGAGAGTTTTTCTTAAAAGAGTTGAACGGTTAATCTAAAAGAAATATGATTTTTAATACTGATGTAATTTGAAAGATTAGTTTTCGAATCATTATATAGACCATGATAATTCACTCTGGTTTTTAGATTCAATAATGTAATAGATTGAACTGTGAGATTATTTTTAAGTCTCAATTGATAAGAATATACTAGTTAAATTATCTCATTTAAAACACTGTGTACCCCTAATAAACCAAAAAGCAATACATAATTTCCTTTCAAAAATTTTATAAGAATATTATAATGAGAAAAAGATTTTTTTCTTTACTGGAATATTTATAAGAATAATATAGTTAGGAAATAAGATACTCACGCGTATAAAAAAATGATTCAAAAGAGATTACTTACAGGGCTTCTGATGACAATAGACGTGGACGCGCCATGGTTGGAGATATCATAAGCTATCTCCATACCAGAGTTACCACAGCCCACAACTAAGACCTTCTTCCCGTCAAACTCCTTCCCAGACTTGAAATCACTTGAGTGCAAGATGTGTCCTTCAAAACCCTCCATCCCAGGGATTTTGGGAATAAAGCCTTTGCTATTTTCGCCAGTTGCGACGACTAGAAATTTCGCAATGTAGCGTTCGAAGTCACCGCTAACAAGATTCTTAACTTTTATTACCCATTTTTTTTCAATTGTATCATAAACTGAAGACTCTACAGATCGATTGTACTTTGGGTTTATATCAAACTTTTCGACGTAACTATCAATGTATTTGATAAACTCGACTCTAGGGACAAATGTAGGAGTATGTGGTGGGTATGGCATATGAGGTAGACTACAAAATTGTTTAGCTAGATGAAGCTTCAATCTATCATAAGATCTTTTCTTCCATAGAGAAGCATAACAATCTTCACGTTCTAAAACAATACTTAGGATATTAAGTTGTTTTAGACAAGTGAATGTTGCTAAACCTGCTGGACCGGCTCCGACAATCACTACTACTTCCTTCATCAAAAATCTTAGTATATGATGAAGTACAGAGAGCAAAATTCACAATAAGAACTTAAGAGAAAATGAAGGACACAATACAACAATATAAGATACTCTATGTATTGTGGAACTTATTGGAACTAAGGTGTTTTTATAGATGAAGATGGGAACAAAAACACCCAAACTGACATTAATGAAAGAAATCCCACACTTCGTTTATTAGATTATGAAAATTAAATTGAGCTATATTTGGCAAATTATATTTATTTCACTTCCGGATAACATACATGCATATAACACCAAATTAATATAAGGAAATATTACCAACTTCAACACTTTATTATCATCGAAATGAACATGATTCAGAAAGTAAGTAAACTAGATGTGTATTTAGATTGAATGTTAGTCGTTAGATGATTATGTATTAGTCTCTGTTAATGATGGGGATGAGGATTTTGATGATGTGGACCATTAAAGATGATGATGAATATGCACCATAACGTTTTTGATATATACAAAACTTAGCACAATGCATTGGATGCTACTCTTATCTATCTCACCTAACTTCAGATTTCCATGTGTTTAATAACTTCTTTGGAGCACTCTTACAAGGAAACACGTACAATCAATGCGTACATACATGGAAATTAGGTGCATTATATGTTAATTGTTGCTAATTTTCTATGTATGGAAATGCAAAAATAGAGAATATAAATGGTTTTGAATACGGGCGATATATTAAGTGAGACTGATATATAAACATCGGAAGATTAATTCTTACCTGAGTGTTAACGTACAATGAGTGATTTTTTCCGGAAGCTCAAGGATCACGTCAATATATAGTTATGCTACGAAATTTGATGTCAAACCTAAATCTATTCGTGACTTTACAAAATAAAAAGCACTGGCACATCGATCCCCTATATGAAAAAATTAAGATACTAATTGAATCTGTAGTTAACATAAACTTTTCTAGAGAGTATATGCATAGCATACTTGATTAGTTAGTTAGAGAGAATGCAATATATTTCATGATCATGTTGGAAAGGGGAAGGTTGTTATATATATATATATATATGTATGTATCACTATATGTTTCCTTGTAGCATGAATGGTTATCCTCGCAGATACATAAAATTTAATTCTCCAACAAGCACACATAAATTTTTCACGATCTCTAAAAAGAAGTGTATAAGATCTATATTCATTAAATTTCAAGCATCATGTTTTTCTCTCTAGATTTCTCGTGGTATGCCTTTAGATAAATGTTCTTACTCAAAGTACAATCGATCTGTAGAGTCTTCTGTTTATGATAATATTGAAAATAAATGGATAATAAAATTTAAGAATCTTGTTACTGGTGTCTTCGAACGCTATATGTCGCGAAATTACTAGTTGTCAAAACTATGGAAAATAACAAAGCTAGCTTAATTCCTAAATACCTGGAATAGAGGGTTTCAGAGGAGATATCCTGCACTCGAGTGTTTAAATCCGATAAATAATATGACGGGAAAAAGGTCATAGTGGTTGGATGCGGAAACTCTGGCATGGAGATAACTTATGATCTCTCCAACCATGACGCATCCACATCTTTTTTTACTTCTTTTTGAAGATTGGATATAATGTGTACATAGGCATACCGGACCCTTTGGCCCTTGAAAGAAAAACTAGGAAGATCTCCGGCTATCGATGTTAGTACGGTCGGGAAGACTAAATCTGGAAAAATCAAGGTATTACAGAAGTAACCATGCAAAAATAAAAGATTTTAGGGGTGACTAGGAGATTCTTAACTTTTGATGACTATTGGGCCCACATGCTTCACCGTAAATCCGGGTAGCTATGATACCTACATAAAAAATTCACCATAGAGCCATTAGTATATTGATATAGTATGATGTTATTTGAAAATTTTAAAACTACATAAACTAGATGACCGCTACCACGGTGGGAGTGGGCCGCCCGACCGAAGCCAAAAAAAAAATGTAAGCAAAATAGTAAACAAACTTTAAACTCTACATTGTTGCATTTGATAATTCTTGCAATCGCTTCTCCTCTCGGCGCCTTTCTGGAAGTGCCTTGCATTCACCAATTCTTGCTAGTCTTTCAAAATTAAACATGGTTGGAATGCAAGATCTGAAAGTTTTCTTGTGCGTGATAATGCGACAAATGTCAAACCAAAACTCTCCTTTGGTCCTATATCCACTACTGCTTGGTTAAGTGTTAACCCTTGGCTTTTATGCACTGTGATTGCCCAGCGGCAACTGTGTACGCTGACATGTTACTCTCGAAGACAAAGGGCATATAACATGCCAAAATGCAAAAGTGATAAATTGGTGAATAACAATCTATTTGGAATTCTGTACCAAACAGAATCCATACTTGATCCCGTATGAGGAGGGATGCTTTAGTGGGATCCTTTTGTACAAGACTACAGGGTTGTAAGATGGCATATCCGTTAAAATCCAAGTGTCCAACATGCATTGTAAAAGTCAACAAAAATTAAAAGATAAATTTAGGGTAGTCGAGTATCAGACTCTCAATCCAACCCTCCGTCTCTCTTTTTATCTATGTTTCCGACATTTAACTCAAAATCAATCCGATCCGTGAAGATAAAGTTAACTCAAAATCCATAACAACAGAGATAAAACAACAACAACAACAAATTCTATGTGCATAAAAGCCAAGGGTTTAAAAAGAAAAAGATACGGACAAGTGAATCATCCCATGATTCTTAATGGTAAACAGGTGCCTTGCCTTGAGATTAAAAAAAAAAATTTAAGAACTTTCTGGAGAAAATGTACTAAAATAGAACTTGAATGTCAGGTTACCAAGTAAAAAAAGAAAAACCATCCAAACTTCAGAGCGCTTTCAGTCCTGCAACATTGGCCACAAGCGTGATTAAGTAATGCAGGCTATGCAACATTGACAAGTAAAGTGCAAAATGAAAGAACGAGAGCAAAATGAAAGAAAAAAAAAACAACAGACTGTTGCTAAGCCACTGCCGTTATATACAACTAAATTTTACAAATGCCGATTGCTAGTTAGGGATATTTCACTTGGAATGCTACTAAGGAAAAACGAACAGAAAAGATTAAGAGACTTAATTCATAAGAATCTCAAATACAAACTTCGTTGGAATAAGGCAAAGGAATTTTACTATTTTAGAAAGTATAGATGTGTACCTCATGGCTCGATAAAGCGGGCGGTACCATAACACATAGCCTCCTGGAACTCCGGAAATAAAGTAGATGATAGCGAGGAACCAAATTTTAACACCTACAGTATAAGACGAAAAAAAATGGTTACAGGCTGTGATACAGCTAAGTGGTTGCAAACAGCAGGAGGGAGATATGAATTCCAGGCTAACCTTCACCCTTAATCCAGGCAGTTGTAACTGCAATAAGATTCCAAAGAAGACACACTACCAACCCTGCATATAATTTGAAGTTGTAAGCAGATTAGAAAACACTTCCTATCTGAGCCACAGAGGCGAAAGCATTTCAACTTCAAGATAATGAAATAACACATTTCAAATTTAGCTATTGATCATTTTTTGGTTGAGAAAGTAGTTAAAATACAAGATAACATACCTAAAAATGTAGTAAATGCAATATACTGCAGCCTTTGTAGATGGATTGGTATTTCATTTGCAATATCATAATGAATTTTGGGGAAAAACGGCGGCCAGTTTTTCTCCTCTATAACGATTCCAGCTGCAAAACACAAGGAAAGATCTCAATGCGATTATTGGAACAGCGGGACCAACCTGTAGCATAAACCAATAACTAGATTTTATAGAAGTATATAACAAAGTACCTCGTGATGCAGCATTTCCCGCCTTTTAAGTTCCTGAATGCCATCAAACACTAAACATAGATTACTAAAATTACTAGTAAAGAGAAACACTGTCAGAACTAAAAAAACAAACTGAACTACCCATGAATAGTATCAACCAAACGATTAGAAACCCATATGAGCTATTCACAGTTTGCTCTATACGCCACGTACCTGTTCTCTTTTCATCAATTCAGCCTCTTTAGCTTGGAGCTCCTTTTCTTTCTTCTTCAAATCCTAAGGCAAGTTGACAAATCAGTATAGAGTTGACAACATCATTATAATATGCACAGCTCCAAACATTCAATGTTGACTTACCTTAGTTGATTCAAGAGGAATATTGATATTTGCATCACGGTCATAGTTGAATCCTGCAGGTTCTGGAGGAAGAGGTGAAAGCCTTGAGTTCGACGCAGCAGCAACGCTACCAGGATGCTAAAATGTTACACAGAATGAGTCAGAGCATGAGCAATATTAGAAGAAAAACCCAACACAGCTGCCATGCACAACAATACTGCCACATATATATCAGAAAAGACAACATTGCTATCTATTAGAAACCAGTGCAACATCAAAATAAGTGTTCATATATAAGACTAGACAACAATTGAAGTACCGAGAGCGGAGTTAACGGATAAGCTCATCAGCAAGCACGACTAATAAAATCCAACACTTGTGTAGTTAATTAAATCTGGCACTTGTGTATATTCTGACTATACTCTTTTTGTTCTAATAAGCTGGAGAAGATGAATTTCAACCAGAGAGTGTGATCATTCTGTAGAGCGGGATGGGGTCTCCAAAAAGTAGTTAACTAGGATAGTGGCAGTGCACAGAAGTAATAGCCCTGAATACAGTGACGGTGACAAGAACTAGTTTGAGTTGCCAATATCAACTTACTGTTGTATAAAATGCTCCTCCACCATAATTAGACTGACCCGAACTTTTCCCCCTAACCGCAGGTTCCTGACAAAAAGCAAAGGAAAATCTTCTTCAGATAATCCACTACAGGACTATGTTACTAATCTAGAAGCATGAAAAATGAAAATCGCGAGAATTTTAGACTAACAAATGGCAATTATTTCCCAATCCAACTTCATTCACTCTATTTGAATCATGAATCATTCATCAGACAAATTCTTACAACCGAACCCAAGACTATGCTTTAGACATACAATGCCATTAACCCTTGTAATTGACAAACTCAAATGGTTTACTTCTACTGGGCAGTTCTTCATCTTCTTCCTCACAGATATTATGCTGCGGAGATCTACCTTGACCTAACACAACTTAACCAAAAAAAAGAACAATGATCTCCAATATATTAGCAATCAATGATGATCGCATTTGATCTTGTACATGGGAGTTCATTTCAAAGTCCATGAACCCAATGCCTAAACACTAAATTCCCCAAAATGAATGATTCACTACGAAACTCAAAGATCTATATCCAACTTCCAAATTCAAAACTGGAACCAATTAGCCAGACCAATTCATTTAATCGGATTCACCACATCATTTTCAACAGAAAATTCTCCTACGAAACCGAAAATCCTACTAGTCTAATACATATTTCACTAATCACCGACAAAGTCAACACAGATCTAACAATCAGGAGAACAAAACATCAAATTTCACCGCAAATCAGTTCAATGGAGTTCAATCAAACGGATAAACAAGAAAACCAACAATACTCCACACAATCAAACCTGATTTCACCAATTTGACCTAATTTGACTAGATCAAGACGATTCGTGTTCTCCAAAAATCAAACATACAAACAAAAATCTAGCACAGTAAGAAGAAGAAGAAGAAGAGGGATTATAACTGTTAATTAAGAAGATGAAGAAATCGACAAAAGAAATCGAGAGAGGAGGACGAAGAGGAAAAAGAGAACAAATTTTAAAATATGGGAGAAGGCAGGATCGAACTCGGAACCTCTGGGTCAATTTTGAGATGTTTGGACAAAAATACCCTCAACAACTTAGTTTATGACCCGGTTTTTTTATATTTTAACTTTCCACATTTACCCTTTATATTTTGGTTTATCTACGAAATTGTCTAAACAAAAAAAAAGAAAAACTGACGCAGAGGGGTATTTTGGTCTTATCGTCGTTGAACCAAAATCATAGGCCTCATGAAATCAAAATCTTTTTATCAAATTGCACAATTGTGTTACCCTACATTTGACACAAAGTCACCATATATAGGGTCCTCCTTCGCTTCGCTCGGTCGGCCCAATGATGTTAACAATTTGTCACAAATTTTTACCTCCATTTTATCTCTTTTATGCGTTCTCATGCTCATAATAGCCTTTCTCTTTCAGTCTTCTATCATTTTATCGATCAAAAAAGAAAAGCTGCTAAATTTTCTGATACAGATTGTTTCTCCTAAATTCCAGTCTTTCTATTGTGGTTTTCATCTGAAAAGAGAAACCAACCAGCGTCGTTAAATACTAGAATCAAACGACAAAACATTTAATAACCCCTAGATTTAGTAAAAAGTTATCAATGGATTGCGGACAATCCAAGGAAAAAATCTCTTCTGAAAGCGATATTTACAAGAATTTACGAGGTTATACATCCACGTAATAGATTTTAATGACCCTAAAATTAGTAAAAAAGAATAACTATGAATTTCGTCAGTACAGATATTTCAACTTTTACATGCTCAGTTATTACAATATTTTTATTTTTTTTGTTGTTACTAAAAAGAAGATTTCATAGACCAAAATAAGAATATATTTGCACCTTTGAAAGAAAAATTAAATAAATAAAAATCTACAAGAGATAGATAAGAAAAAATACCAATAAACTGCAAAATAGTAAAAATTACAAAAATAAGGTCTCATTTCGTTTAAATCAATCAAAAAATTAGCCATATTGATATATATTTGGATACTAGAACACATACATATGCAAGAATTTGTACTTCCAAAATTATATCAAAATGCTTAAGTGACTCCCGTTGAGACATGTTTTCATCAAGTTGTGGGTTGGGCTGGAGATGCTCAGGGGAGGAAAGTCTAGTATGGTAGGTTTGGTCGGCGAAAGAGGGACTGAAACCTATTCAGTCTCTACAAAAATTTTAAATATAATAATAATAAATTAATATATCCATTCTTAATTTATGGTACGAGTCAAAATAATTCGAAATCCTTCAGTTCACAATTTTAGATAAGAGTATAGGGATAGGTACAAGAAGTTTGATCCAGAAAGGGATGTATGGGTTTTAATTGTGTCTGGAACTTAGATAACTGCAGGAGATGTGTGGTTGTTGAATAGAAATAAGTAAAATGAAAATTAAAGCTGAAGATAATTTTACAGTCTATGATAACATGTAGACGTGTAGTTGATACTGTTAGTTGTAATGGGGGGAATACTGTTTAATATCAACAGGGGTATCGATTCTTACTTCAGTTGTTGCAAACCAAGGAAACCATTCAAGTTTTTCTGCTTCCAAAAGTGTTGATGTATACACTTATAATTGACCTAGAACCTGAAGTTATAAATAAATATTACAAGAAATGGCATAGGTTTTATGATGTCTCTGATATATGTTGGCAACAAAAATCATTGGTCCAGTGAGGTCGTAAATGACTAAGGCTTGTGTTGAATCATGAGCATCAGATGAAGTCGTTGGCATATACAAGGAAGGTTTGGTTGAGAAAATGGCTAAGCCATTGCAAAGGTTTAGCATGAAAAGAGCGCTAGTTGTGCAATCATAAGGTTTAGATGAGGTGAGTCCTCTTGGACTTGGGGCAGGTCCTTAGTGTAACTCTTGAACTGTGGAATGACTCGATCTACTCTTAAAGGCTTCCAAGGGGGAGATCCATTGTTCATTGCAAATGTATTAAGGAACACATTGTCTGAGATATGCGTCAAATTTGTTTATCCTGAACGCAACAACGACTATTTAATATGTACATATGAGAGCAAGCACTATGGTGAGTTAAGCTGTCCCCATAGTTGGATTTTCTGGCTTAGGTTTAGCTAGAAAAAAAATTAACCATTATGTGGTTAAAAATGTAAATAAATATGAATTTCAGAAACTGGGTTTCTGGCCAATTATTCCGGAAACCGGGTTCCCGAGCTGTGTTGGTATAAAATCAACTGGGAGATCTTATGCCTAACATCCTATAGATCTAACACAAATTAAGTTGATTGTATAGCTGATACGTATGATCTTCGTACTCTTGATGACTAGAGTTATTAAGGCGGAATTCAAAATAACAATAGACGAAAGATAGGTAAAACGTAGACACAAGAACATATTTACGAAGAAAGATATCTTCTCTAGATTATGAACAAGACAATATTACAATTCTCCCTTTCACGCTCACAATCTCACTAAGATTGCTTTTGCAACACGAAGGTTACCTCACAAACTTCTTCTCTATATTTACTAGATGCCTAGATATCTCTCCGAAATATCTGAGTGACTAGATTCTCTCTCGAGAAATCTAAGTACCTTCGGTTGCACCTCAGCTGCCTACGTATCCTTTTACAAGGAATCAAACCAAACGTAGTTCATTCTAATTGCTCCATAGAACCCCCATCAAAGAGATACCTTGAACCAACTCACTACCACCCAAATAGGTGGGATGAAACCTTACACCTCTGCTAGGATGTCTTCCAGGATTTCATGCCTCTATGAATGCCTTGTCTAGCTATTTATAGTGGTTTGGTTTCCCAAACCTCTAAGGAATATATTTCCTTATCTAGGAATATTTCCTTGTCTAGGATTATTTCCTTATTTAGGAGTATTTCCTTATTTAGGAATACTACCTTGTCTAGGATTCCTTCCTTAAAAGAATCCTTCTCTATTTGGAATTTCTTTCCTAAATAGGGTTCTTCCCTCAATTAACTTGAGGTTAACTAAGTTCCTAAAGCAAGAAGGATACACCTGTATCAATAGCTAATTCACATATTAAACAGTTGATCGAACTACTGGATTCTACCTTTCTCGATGTTAACTATGAAATTAATAAAGAAGATCAAGATCAATAAACATTCAATAAGCATAAAGCTTTCTCGGTGGTAATTCTACAGTGGATATGAGCTTAATGACCAGAGGAGATTACATGAAAAGGAACTAACCTAGTCTCTCTCAAAGCCCCCAAGACTTGCCAAATTATCCAACCCTTACAAATGAATTCGGGTTCGCCTTATATAGTGCGAGGTACAAAATGGGATATAACTAAAAAGACAAAATACACAATCATGGGTGTCATATCCTATCGAATTCGGCATCGAGGCTAAGGTAGATAACTCTTCTCTTTGATCCTTCTTGCCTGATACTTCTGTTTCATTGATGGTGTTTGAACCTTCCAATGGTCTTTTCTTCGATGGTATCCTCCTATCGAGGAATCTTTCTAATGATATGTTCTCGAATTTGTTCCGTACTTCGCTCTCTCTCTTAAAATTCTTGCCTCCTCCTTGGGATGTTGACACATGGTTCAATGGTCTTATGCCCCCACCGTTTGCTTCTTTCCTTCTCCCATTATCGAAGATTTGGGAGAAGAAAATTCCTTTTCGCTGCTTGACTTCTCGACACGTGCCCCACTACTTGCCTGAAATGACGTCTCCCTGACACATGTTTTGCATGCAACCGAAATTGCCGCCACTTTTGACCTCCTTACTTGAAGCGCCGGTTTCTCCTTCCTTTATAAGTTTTCTTTCTCCCACTAAATATTCTCTCTCTTAAACTTTTCATATTCTTCTTCTTCTCCGACTCCGTTTATCCCCATTCTGTAAAATGATCTTCTTTAACCTCAATTCTTGGTTATTTCTTTAAATCCTTT
>JAJJMA010148118.1:0-16534 GCA_023529015.1 Papaver nudicaule
TTATCACACTCCCAGTTGTTAGGAATCTGACGAACTTCATCACTCAAGATTTCTTGAGGAGGAGAAGAGGTGACTTTGACCTTCGATCTTATTCTCAGAAACATCACAAGGAAATTCAGGGCTTTCAACAATTTTCTCCATAATCGAAACGCAAGGTGAAGTTTCGAACTAGGTTTGAGAGAGAGAGAGCAATGTGATTTCGAAACCGGCGTACTCATGAGTATAAATAGAGTTTTAAAACTTTGAGTTTCCGAAAATAAGTATGTTCCTTTAAAGATTTTATTTCCAAAACAAGCTTGATTCGAAACGAGGAAATCCTTAGTTTCCAAGCATAGATTGATTCATAGAATCAAATTTGGTAATAAATATTCAAAATATGAATAAAATACGGAATTGTCTTATTGTTTCGAATTTTAGAATTCTTTGAGGAGTTATTCCAAAGATACTCTTATATATATATATTTTTTTTAAACATGTGCACTTTATTATTGACTTCGAAACATAAATGCACTTATTGAGTTCGAACATTATGTTTAGTTTTTGTGTGAAAACTCATGTTTAATTTTCGAGGAATTTTCTGATTTTTCAGAGTGAAGTGTAGTACCTTTTTCCGATGAGGGAGTTTGCTTCTTCGCTCCATTCTTTCCTTTATTATGGACCTTTTTGCTGCTTTTTTTTAATCAATAAAACGATATAATTTTATATATAAAAGAATAATGAATCATATAGTTTGGCAAAACCGAAAACCATAATGGTTTAAGTCAGTGAGGAGATAAAAAATAAAACAACAATGAAATTATCTCCGGACTAATTCTTCCCATTTGAAGACTAACATTTCAAATCTAGTGTTGGTAAGAGCTTTAAAAGGTTTTTTGCTGCTTTTCTCAGTCTTCTCAGCTTTTGTGTTACACATCCGATTATGTGGGAAATGTATTCTAGGAAACTCAAGTTTGTAGTGAATACATCAAGTACATGAGTGACCTGTAAAGTTTGTAGAATACATTCCAATATTCGGAGGAACATACTGAGGTTGCATAACTCCATACAGAGGATCTAGGAAATACATTACTCCTTAAATTATGAAGATCATATTTTAGATCTCTCAGATCATTGTTTAACTGTGTCAGGGTATGCTCCTTTATCAGAAATGAGTTAGAATAATTTTCTTGTTTTTCCTAATTCCTTTTTGAGACCTTCTGAGAAGTCTTCCCTTTGTCAGAAGTTAAATCAGTTTTGTTCTTGTGTTTCTTGTTGTTACCCTTGCTAGGATTTTTACCAGTTGGCAATATTTCAGCACTTGGTACAATAGATTCTTCATAGAAATACAGAACTTTTTACTCATAATCCTTATAAAATCCTTGGCGCAGGTTACATCAAGATCTTGTCTGTATAAGATATTGTCTGAAAAAGAATGGGTACCGAAATACTACTAACTTTTCGTTTGGGCTCGTGAGTCTTATGGTAAGATATGGACGATCTCAAAAATCAATATCCAAATCTGATAACCGGAGTCGGATCACAAGTGATCAGTCCAATGCAACAAGAGTCTTGGCAAATCCCCTGGATGGATTATGGACTAACTCGAGGGTTATGAATAACATACTTCTTGTTTATGCTTTAATTATATAACCAGAGAATATAATGCGTGTTAGAGCATTGCTCGGTTGAACCCACTGATGTTGTTATCTCAAGTCAGTTGTCAAGTTTATGAGACAAAAACACAATCCTTGATAAGTCTACTGTACAACTCGGACTAGGATAGTTCTAGGTAATCGATACGAAGACTGATGAAGACAAAGACCGAAGCTTACTACTTGATAAATCATAACGTCCTCGTTGAAGGTTTGAAAGGTATTCCCTTTCCGTATCGTTTTTACCATTTCTATCATACCAATAGTCTATGATGTTGTTTATATGATCTGAAGGTATCTAGGATTTTCGCCTTTTCATTTGTCACTCTTGTGATAATTTGTATAGGTAGAGTATGTTGAGTTGTCTCTTGAAAAACAACCCCAACGGTGAACGCGTACATGAACGTGTACATGAAACATATATCACCTTTGGGATTTCAGAGAACGAGCTAAGTCTGTATGAACGCGTACATACGAGTTCAAGGATTCCCCTGACTTTTCCTGAACTATAAGGACTGCTCTGTGTACGCGTTCATGAACGCGTTCACATAAGCCATGCGAAAACTTCCAACTTCCATATCTTGAAATTTTCGGTCTAGACATAATTAGTTCTCGGACTTGTCATGTCTTGGCCCATGGAATTCAACAACTTCATCCAAGCGATGTTCAAACTAAGTATTTGGACCAGAAGTCGCAAATCGATGTCCAAACAAGCATTGGACCAAAAGTCGCGAACCTTCGAACAAAGTTGAGTCTTCTTCAACTTTTGGCTTAGTCCAAAGTTCTTAGAAGATTGAGAACGGGTATTCAAGCTATGGACTTTCCTAGTTACGGAACTTGCTTGAGCCCTACTCAAGGTTGCTTAAACTTTAAGCAAAGCCTCCCTTGGTGATCACTATAAATAGACGACCTTCTGCAAGATACAATCTCAATCCTCTACACATCTGTGTATCCTTGCATAAAGTTTGGTCGTCATCTCGAAGTCCTTTTAGGACTACGACTATTGAAAAGACTTCACTTGAGGATCATGAAGCACAGGTCGGAAGTAAAATTCCATCTTGTATCTTGGGTCGATTGAATTCTTTCTATCTTATCACGACCAAGATTTGATAGAAACTTCGTAAGGTAGGTCTTTTATCGTAAACCCTAGAAGTTCCCAAACACAAATTCACGAACTAGGTTTCATACTAAGTTCGTCACGCGTTTTCCATATCGATATGAGAGGCAGATCATATCGATAAACCCTATTCAACATATCGATTTCCATTAACCTTGACTTTAAGTCTAAAGGAAATCACAATCGTATTCTTGTTTAATTACTTGGATACTTTTAGGCGTCATGTGAGAGGCAGGGTAGCGCTAGTCTTCACGAAGGGAAGTGGAGCAACTCCTAGGCCTGTAAAGGACGTCAGCTAGGGGAATCAAGTACGTAGGATACTGCGGGAGCCAAGAGACGTAGGAGCACATTGGTAGCTGAATTGCTTGTAGGGTGAATTCAGTCTCGATACAGTCCAGTCTGAAGTCTGAGAGTAGGCTAGCGTCTGTATACCGTTCATACTAAGGGTGTTCACATCTGGACAAGGTCCCGGGGTTTTTCTGCTAGGTTTGCAGTTTCCTTGTTAACAAAATTCCGGTGTCTTGCATTACTTTTCCCTTCCGCATTATATTGTCTCTGATTTATATTATAGAAGTAATTGCAAGTTTGTTGATTCATAACCTTGGACTGAATCCGTCTCTATTGAGAACTACGTTCTTGTTAGGGTTCGGTTCTTTGAACTATACTCAGGTTGTTCTTTGAATATTGATTTGTGAGATCGTTCAAACAACTATAATCAACTAGGTTCACGAAAACTAAAAGTTGGTGGTGTATCTCGGTATCCCCGCTTTTTCAGTTTGTATCAGAGCAGGCAAACACCTTGTAAAGACGTAACTGTCTGTGTTTGTTATTAATCTAAAAAGATGAAAACTCTTTTAAATAGATTATTCGTGAAAACCTATCATAAATACCAGAAAGTTCTCAGCTGGCTTCGCAATATCTACTGCCTAACCAGTCTCTCAGGACTTAACCATCGAAGGTTCTTACGTCTCCAACATGATCTGGAAAGGAATAGATTTTTCTTACTCAGTCATCAACTGGAGAATATACAAAATCAGTTAGAAATTCTTAGGAACTCTGCTGAACATTGTAAAAAGAAACCTTCATCTTCCAGTATCAAGCATGGAAGAAAAGGCCATCACAAGGATAACTGTACTTGATTCACAAAAGAATTTCTTGCAAAAAGATGAAATTTGCCAACACCATGGAATATTCAATTCACCCAGATCAAATCTATACAAGGTGGGGAATGATCTACATGAGAGAGTGATGTGCAAACACAAACGTGTTTGCAGAAAATTTCTTTAATTAGAAATTATCATACATCCTTAATCTTCTTCTGTTCTTCAAAGATGAAAGGATGGTATATATATATATGAAGACAGGTACGTTCTCTATATTATATCTTTGATAATAATTTCCAGATTGTTTTATGAACCCTTGTACCATGAAATGTCAATGAATTAATGGTACGGCAATGTTCCTTTCTCAATATAATAAAATTCTCATCTCTTAAGAATTGTTGAGCTCTGCTCCAAAAGAAATGTACCCACGTTCAAGAATTATGTGATTCTTGATCTGATGGTCAGCATATTCACAATTATCTTATAAGCATCTAAGACTCCTAATTTAGGAGCACCTAACAAAAATTTAGGGAAGATGCTACCACATCCAGAAGAGTCAAAAATGTAATGACTTGATGTGGGTATCAACACTTCGTGAACCTTACTCAGATTCTCCCTGCCTCTGGCTCCTAAGGCAAGAGTCGAGACCAGGACCCATGGGAACTACTGACTAACGGCTCAGAAGTTTATGTGATTATCATAACGTTGATATTTTAACTTAAAAGTGACATACAAAGGGCTTAATTGCACATTAATTTCAATAGAATCGTCACTATGTGAGAGGAACATGAATTCTCTTGGAACTTAATATTGAATGATTTATTTAGAGAATTTCATATTGCCTAAAATAAAGGGTATTGTAAGTCCTTGTTGGACCCGTTACGAAACCGACGAGGCTCAGAAAAGCCCATGAGGGAACGAGTATATATATACCAAGTACTTGATCCTTGTTCTCGAACACAACCCTAGTTTCAGAACTCATCTCCCTTTGGATCACTCAACAACTTGGAAGGTTTGAATCGACAAGTGAGCTCCTTGAACTCAAGTAAGTAATTTCTCCATATTACTTCATTATGTCTAGATCTACGAAGAATTCCTCGAAATCAAGGAAAGGGAAATCTTCATATGTATATGATTCTAGGGTTGGATTATACTTCTATGATGATAATGTGTTGCAACAAGTTTCATGAAATTTACTCAAGAAAAATCATTATGGAAAGGAAGTATGAAAAGACACCGAATGATGAATTCTCAAACTCATGGATTCATACGATTGGGGGAATATATTTGATGGTCTAGGTTTGGGTGGTGATAAATTTGGTCAAATTGTTTTATGCAAACATTCATGACATCAACCATCAAACTTGGGAGTTTAAGACTCTAATTGGCGAAACCACTATAAGTGTAAATCGCTATGTTCTTAGGTCTATCCTCGAGTTGCCGTGGGAACCGTTCGCGTACCCGCATATGAACAAGACCGCCCCACATTAGATAAGATGTCTAACATGCTTGTTCAAAAGGTTGTTGCTTGGGATAATAATCGTTTTCCTACAAAAGATATATCTCTCTTATTGAAAGCCTTTGGAAAAATCGGGATAACCAACTTATGTCCTTCATCATGCACTCATTCCTTTTGGAATCAAGAATTTACCGAATTTATGTATTTTCTCTTGGAAAGGAATGGTGTCATTGATATTTGTGGATTTATACTACTTCAAATGCTAGATATGACATCGTTAAACAAGAATCTTGGCTTCCCTTGTTTAATTTCTAGAATTTGTGAGTACTATAATGAAGGACCTATTGATGATAGTTTGGTCAAGCCAAAAATTCTTAAGAATAGTTCTATTCGAAAGATCGAGACCACCATCAAGAAATATACTCGTGAATCATCTTCGTCATCGGCATGCAATTCTCAAGAGGCTACCAACGAAAAACTACTTCTTCAAATTCTCGAAGGGCAACGAAATTTGAAGTATAATGTTTATTGCATTCAAAAGCAAGTAGAATTCATCGGTACTCATTTGGGGATTGAACAAGCAATGGCCGATGTAAGAGCCACGTACAATGTAAGTGACTCGGAAGGAGAAGATGTTGCATAATTTAATTCATTTTAAAAAGTTCTCCCTATGGGTTGGGTAAACAATTATGCTTTGTAGTATCATTACTTTGAATACTACTTAAATTAAGATGTCTTTTTCATCAATTAATCGAGGTTATTAAATTAAAATCTTAATTGATGATTGCAATGCTTGATCTTAATTGATTATCTTTATGAATGTATTGCAAAACCGCGAACTTGCTTTTTTAGCCATACTACCCGTTCGGGTAAAGCAGTTCATGATAGATCATCAAAATCCATGCTTCTGACTCTTATGGCTAAGTGGAGACGATTTTTGATAATAAGGTACCTCGTAGACTACAATGTTGAACTCCGCTGGATTAAATGTTGTACCTTTAATTCTTAGTCTTACAACCACTAGGAAGGTAATCTAATGTTTTTCTAAAGGCGATGGTTGACTGAAACTCTCTAAGAAAGTAGGAAGATTAAACCTTGAATTCCTATTTGAGCGTAACTGGCTAGGAAAGAAAAACATATCTACATTTTCACTTGTGAAAATTGTACCCAAGATATTATTCTAAAACCTTGCTTGGGAAGGTAGTCGCGTTGTTCCTTATGGAATGACACATAACGGGGGAGAGTTCTTTTGAACTTGTGCTTCATGGTAATATCTTTTTGGGGAGTGCGGCTGTAGAATCTACGAGAGAATTGCATCTTTTTATCTCTCGTTTCAGGTATGTTTACCTTTGTCTACATTGATTATTGCGATTTTATAAGGATTCCTATATTTCTTTTCTTTGTCTATTTTATGACAAAAAAGGGGAGAAATCTTGTAGTAAGGGGGAGTAAAATCTTTCTCTACGGCATTGTCATAGGGGGAGTAAAATCGATGTGCTTGTCATGGCATAACAAGAATTAGTGTATTGAGTAAGGGGGAGAACATATAAAATTGTGTAGTATCTTGAAGCATCGATGCAATATGCTTACCAAGTTTTACATACTACTCAATTGCATAACAAACTCTTGTTGGAATATCTCCTTCTAGAAACCAAGATGTGTGGTGACTTTGAGTTTGTTATATCTACCTTGAATCTTCGCTTGCAGGAACACTCTTATCTGAAGACGCCGAAGATTACAAGAAGATCAAGTACATTATGGTTAGGGCTAAAAGATTTTACTTTTTGAATCCATATGTAAGATTGGTTTTTGTCACTAAAATTGACAAAGGGGGAGATTGTTAGAGCATTGCTAGGTTGAACCCACTGATGTTGCTATCTCAAGTCAGTTGTCAAGTTTATGAGACAAAAACACAATCCTTGATAAGTCTACTCTACAACTCGGACTAGGATAGTTCTAGGTAATCGAGACGAAGACTGATGAAGACGAAGACCGAAGCTTACTACTTGATAAATCATAACGTCCTCGCTGAAGGTTTGAAAGGTATTCCCTTTCCGTATCGTTTTTACCATTTCTATCATACCAATAGTCTATGATGTGTTAATATGATCCGAAGTTATTCTAGGATTTTCGCCTTTGCATTTGTCACTCTTGTGATAATTTGTATAGGTAGAGTATGTTGAGTTGTCTCTTGAAAAACAACCCCAACGGTGAACGCATACATGAAACATATATCACCTTTGGGATTTCAGAGAACGATCTAAGTCTGTATGAACGCGTTCATGAACGCGTACATACGAATTCAAGGATTCTCCTGACTTTTCCTGAACTCTAAGGACTGCTCTGTGTACGCGTTCACATAAGCCATGCGAAAACTTCCAACTTCCATATCTTGAAGTTTTCGGTCTAGACATAATTAGTTCTCGGACTTGTCGTGTCTTGGCCCATGGAATTCAACAACTTAATCCAAGCGATGTTCAAACTATGTATTTGGAACAGAAGTCGCAAAGCGATGTCCAAACAAGCATTGGACCAGAAGTCGCGAACCTTCGAACAAGGTTGAGTCTTCTTCAACTTTTGGCTTAGTCCAAAGTTCTTAGAAGATTGAGAATGGGTATTCAAGCTATGGACTTTTCTATTTCCGGAACTTGCTTGAGCCCTACTCAAGGTTGCTTAAACTTTAAGCAAATCCTCCCTTGGTGATCACTATAAATAGACGCCCTCTGCAAGATACAATCTCAATCCTCTACACATCTGTGTATCCTTGCATAAAGGTTGGTCGTCATCATAAAGTCCTTTTAGGACTACGACTATTGAAAAGACTTCACTTGAGGATCGTGAAGCACAGGTCAAAAGTAAAATTCCATTCATACTAAGGGTGTTTACATCTGGACGAGGTCCCGGGGTTTTTCTGCTAGGTTTGCAGTTTCCTCGTTAACAAAACTCTGGTGTCTTGCATTACTTTTCCCTTCCGCATTATATTGTCCTTGATCTATATAATAGAAGTAATTGCAAGTTTGTTGATACATAACCTTTGAGTGAATCCGTCTCTATTGAGATCTACGAGAACTACGTTCTTGTTAGGGTTCGATTATCTGAACTATACTCAGGTTGTTGTTTGAATATTGATTTGTGAGATCGTTCAAACAACCCTAATCAACTAGGTTCACGAAAACCAAAAGTTGGTGGTGTATCTCGGTATCCACGCTTTCTCAATGCGGAAAGTAAAGCACACAAGACACCAGAGATTTTTTTAACGAGGAAACTACGACCTGTAGAAAAACCTCGGGACCTCGTCCAGATTGAACACTGCACAGTACAAACTGTCTACAAACACTAGCCTACTATAAGACTTCGGTCTGTGATGTAGCAGAGACCAACTCTATCCCTCCAAGCGAATTGGCTACTGTCTCACTCCTTACGTCTCTAGATCCCCCACAGATCGTCACACACTTGATTCCACCAGCTGACGTCCTTTACAGGCCTAGGAGTTGCTTTAACCGCTGTTAAAGGCTTGTGTCAATAATTACGGCTTTGCAACCTCAATTATCAACTGTATGTTTGAATTGTCCTCTATCGGTTTGACATACACAAAGTGACTTCCTTCGGATTGCTCCAGGTCATACGAAAATCTACTTACAAGATTGGGCTTACGCTAAAAACCTAGTAATCAATGCCAAACTTGTCTCTACCTCAATTGTAAAAAGAATCACTTAAGAAACTTATACAATTGGAGCTAACCGGGTCTTACAACATGTAGTGCAAACTAGGTTGCTTCCTTTAAACCCTGTAGTTGCGTATCAGTTCTTGAATGGCCTTATAGCAGAAGAGAAGGACGGTAGAATATACAAGAACGTAATCAGGCAACAGGTTAATCCGATAACAACCACAGAGGTACGTTATCTCCTACCTGTGCTTCCCAACTCTCAAGAGAAGTCTTTATAGTGTCGTTAGGTAGATCCCACATAGAAACTGCTACCTAATAGAGGATGGCTAACTATACCACAACAAACTTTCACCTAAGTGAAAAGAGTTTACGATCAATTTGTAACGACCCGCAAGCAGGTCAATGAATTAGAACCCCAAATATAGCCATTAATAAAATAATAATTTGAATATGAAATTAGTACCACTAGATAGATCTTGAAAATTTAGGCGAAGTCGAGTGGACGAAAAATGGAAATCTGGGACTTCTATGACAGTTTCGTCATAGTACCTTTCCGTCAATTTTGAGACATGTTAGAAGCTTAATTTGGCTTTGGCCAAAACATAAAAGTTGCAGTACGTTGGCCAGGCTTTCCAATGAACCATAGCAAGCTCTTTTAGGATCAAAGATGAGGGAATTAGAGTCCTCCAAATTTAGGTATCTTAGCTGTTTTAGAGTGGTTAAATGTGAAATTTAACTAAGTATAGAAGAAGAAGAAGATGACTAAGTCAGCTGAGTCAGACATCTGACTCACGAGTCAGACCAAGTCAGACCTAGATTAGGCTATAACGACACGTGTCACAGGTTGGGTTACCGGGCCGGGTTAGGCCCGTAGGGCCAAGGGTTTAGGGCCATTTTCACTATTTTTAGTTTTGGACCTCTTAGGGTCCGAATTAGCTTTTGGTCTCTTCTGCAAAGTTGTAGAGTTTCGCGAGACCTTCGAAATGACATATAATTCATCACATTTCGATATTTATTATAAAATAAATGGTGAATAATAGAGTAAAGAATAAATATTAGAATTAGAAATATAAATAGTTTCACTTAGGTAATAATTGTGAACTTGCATGATACTATGTTATGATTGCTATTGAACTTAGTATCTAGTTACTTAGAGTATTTGTGTGATTAACAGTTAGTCGTAACAAGGATCGATCAACGTGAAAGATGAACCAGTGGATTGAGGAATGCAAGGTATGCGTGGATAGTCATCAAATGAGGTGGGAATTGATAACGAACTCTCCTGTTTTCATTATTTGTTTTAAAAAGCTATATATATTTTGAAATGCATGCATGTCTTTGTTATTATGTGATATTATAAGCATCTATATACGTGTGTAATACAAAACTATTTTCTTTTACATTTTGGGAAGGGTTTTGGATCTTCAAACAACTAATATCTTTGTTTTGGGAGTATTTACTTATTTTCAAAAGTGACTTATTTTCATTGACTGGAAAGTGGTTCCAATTTTAATTTGTGCAAGCATGGAAGGAATGGGAGTTTCCTGGTGATTGGGTATGTGATGTGAGTCCCAATTTTATAACTATATTTATGTTGCGATAGAAGCGTAAATGCGTCCAATATTATAAATAGGTTGGGGTAAATGCAACCAATATTATTACTATTTCTGTCGGGCAACTCATGTCTCATACGTTGGTGTTTATTGTTCTTTAAAGGTACTTTGAGAAAACTATTATATTATGTTTTGGTACTTAGAGAATATTGTGATGGAAATATTATGTGGGATTGTTGGACTGAAGCATAAGCTAATAGGGCACCTTATGTATAGGTTCTGCCGTTGAGTATAATGTTTTCACCATTGGTTTCTTTGAGTGCTTGCTATGTAAAGTGCGTGTATGATTGAGGTACTGGTAAGGTACATAAATCTAAATCTGAGTACAAAGAGGGCGCTTTAATGATCATTGAAGAATCCAGAAGAGTTAACCTTACTACTCCAAAGGATTATATCACTCAAGTATATCTCTGGTGAATGTGTGGTGGTTAGTTGGTTTATATTTTCGTAAAACTATTATTATTATTGTTTTAATATGTTTTACCTGTTTTCTGTAAAACCTGCATTGTTTTCAAATCATTCTAGTGATTACATGATAGTTAGTTATTTTCCTACGGGCACCCTTTAAGGATGATGTGCTCACCAATTCCCACTTCCAGTTTCAGAGACAGATCAAGAAGTGCCTGTGATGATGATTGTTGATGGATTTGAAAGCTTGGATGAGCAGCACGTAGTTATAGCTTGTTTGGATACAGAAGTACTTCCGACTTCTGCTTCTCCAAAAGCAGAAGTCGATTTTAGAAGTCAGAAGCAAAAAGGTTTTGCTTCAGAAAAAATTAACTTCTCTGCTTCCAGAAGTCATTCTGAAATTATGTTGCAAACTAACTTCTGACTTTTTTGCTTCCAGAAGCAGAAAAGTAACTTTTGAACTGTTATCCAAACAAGCTATTAGTGAGTTAACTTTTGCTATGTTTTGTTTTGTGTATATTTTCTTTGAAAACCGACTCATTAGTGTATATGTATCATTTGAGAGGCGTTCATATATGTATTATCAGAGTGGGGTTTAGTTTTCGGGTTAAGCATTATTTAGAATATGTAATTAAGAGTTAAAAGAATGTTTTAGAACCTTAATGCCTCAGAATGTAGAACGATCTTCTCGATTTCTAAGTAGGTGGATTTTGGGGCGTTATACAATTCCACAAAGAAACTTCACGTATGCTTGATGCTTGTGGTTTTCGTTCTGAAACCCTATATTTATAGCACTCAATAAGATAGGTTGCCTAGGAATAAAGCAACTAGTTACTTGTTCCACAAGTTTAGGAAGCGCCCGTGTAAAACGAACCCGTTACTTGACTTGCACACAAAAAAACCTAGATTTATCTCAATTGGAAATCTTTATCATTTACCTGCCAAGTGTTTTGTTAGCTCATAAACACTTCAAGATTGATATCCAACATACCATAGATAATCTTTATCTTATTGACACATTGAGAATCGTTAGATGGACCACAGAAGATATTTTCGTGATAACCAAGTCCAACTAAGAGATAAAGGATTCAGAGTTTAACCCGTGGGAAATTCCAGAAGAATATCCACGTGGACGGTTCAGGAACCGTCCTTCTGAATTCTGGCCAGATACATCGAAATTGCGGTTCATGTACATGTACGCGTACAAATTGATGTTCTGGAACTCAGGAGTGAAATCTGGAGTCACTGTTCACGAACCGGTTCGTCAACCGCCGTTGTTCAGAATTAGGGTTTAACTGGATCCACTGGAAGTTCTGGGCTGGGACAGTACTTAGACGTGTTATTACTCCCTCAGCTATAATCCATGTTTTAGAGTACTCTTTTAGATTCATCCGTTTCCTACATGTGATTTGCAAGCAAACCATTGCACTGAAAAGGGCATCGAATCTATCTCATGCATCTTGTAACCTTAGTATTGTGGGAACAAATACTAACATACCTCATGATTATGTAGACAATAATACGATCTCAATCGCTATTAGTATCTCTACTAAAGTAGCCGACTATTTCGAAAGATTAAATAAGTAGAATAAAAGAATTTCCATTAAAGTCATAACTCCTACTAACCTTTTGTCGATGAAGAATATTCAATGTCTTCTTTATAGTCATTGTCTTCGTCTTCAAGGTCTCTACTACTTTGTCTATATCTCAATTACGATATCTAAACTCGAGTAGGCTAAATCAATAATTGTGTTTTGACACCTAAAACTGACAACCAGCTTGACATACCAATGCTAGTGGGTTTGACCGGAAAATGCCCTAACAATATTTCCACTATAAGTTTGATTCAGCTGGTTGCTGGTAAGTTCTTTGTAGGGTTGCCTTAATAGCTTCATTTTTTGAATTGCTGGAGATGAAATTGTTGTTGTTAGAGAATAAGGGTTTCCCCGTCGATGAAGTTTGAGCAGCCAATTTACATTTTTTTTATATTGGTGCTTGTGGTGTTTTGTTACGCTTCACTATTTTCCATTTATGTGTTTGGGTTTGTCGTTAATAAGTGTATTCACTGTCTTTCAGTGTGTGTAACTACCAGCATATCAAGATTATCATATACACATGATGTCCCGAGCAACTTTCAGGAAGTTCAGATTACCTTTTCAGATCAAAACAACTTTACAATCTGTTGCCGGATAAGAATTGAATTACAAAATGAAATGTACAAACAAATGGTAACAGAAAACGTACAAGAGTATCAGTTACTATGTGTTGAGTTGTGAATGCATGTTACTGGAGAATTGCAGGAACCCAATGAAATCTATTTGTGGATTTTCAATAGGTTTTAAGTAATTTATGATAATGTGAATTGTGATTGAGATTGTCTGTCTTTACCTTCAAATTAAGAAACAATGTCTCTCATTTCTTTCTTTTAGCAGCATGGTATCGTATTTCTTTCTTTGAGATCATAAAACGGTTAAAACTTCAAAAGGCACCCTTATTTCATGATACCTCAGCAAATCACCCTTTAATGTACTGTGCAATTCATTTACTAAACTAAGAAAAGTTCTTCTACTCCATCTTTGATAAACTTTTTCCATGTCTTTTGCTTCTTTTAGCAGTATTTCACGATTATTTTCACCTTTATTGGTTTCTTTAACTTTGTTTGAAGACTAAATTTATTCTGTTAATTTACTGATCTTTATATCATCTTTAATTTAATTTTTTGTGGAGCAGGTCTCACTACTGATTTCTTTATGGGATCTATAGAAAGATGGTTTCTGAGGTTGTTGGTATATATAACTGTTTATATTTCTAAAAGTTGATGTTGAACTATAAAATGCACAATTTGTTAATCTTTAAAGAACACCAAATTCGAAAATTTCCAAGTAATAACAATTTATCCATTTTGCTAGATGATAGTAGTACTATTCAGAGTGAGAAAAACGCCTTACCCAATATCAACTCAATTAACTCGATGTCATCGATAGCATTAAAACGCCTTATTTGTTGTAATGACTGACCAAAGAAACGGAAGCCTCAGCTGCTATTGCAAGGATATCAGCACATGAGAGTGTCCTAAAACTGCTGATAAGCTTTGGAAACATGTTCAAGTGATCTATCTGTCCAATATACAACTGCGAGTAACCAAAATTGTGAGCTAAAATCCTTCATTACATTGCAGCTTGTAGAAATCCTCTCGGTATTTATCATTTGTTTTGTAGTCACCCTTTTGCTGCAACTGGTGGCCTTGAAAATATTGCAAGGAAGTTTTCTAATGTAGGTCTAAATATTACAGATCTAGTTTCTATCTCATCTTATAACTTCTTAAGCCATATTTGCTTCATATTTTGAAATGATACTTTTCCTTGGTAGAAAGTAGGAGCAAAAATTAAGTTACCAAATTCTCTAACAAAATATATCTTCGTGTAACTTTTAGGGGCACATACTTTTGGACGAGCACTATGCGTCACTTTTCTTATGGATTGTACGAATTCAACAGCACAGGCAAACCAGACCCGACACTGAACTCAACTTACTTGTCTACTCTTCAACAAGCATGTCCTCATAATGGGATTAGATCTATTTTTACTAACCTGGACCAGAGTACATCAGACAACTTTGACAATAATTACTTCAAGGATCTTCAAACTAATCATGGTCTTCTTCAATCTGATCAAGAATTGTTGTAAACGAATGTATCTGCTATCGTCCCGATTGTTAACAGTTTCAGCAGTAGCCAAGTAACATTCTTTGAGAAATTTGTTGAAGCAATGATTAAAATGGATAACATTAGTCCATTAATGGGAACCACTCAGACACAGACCTACTAAGGATCCAGTGGGGACTGCAGTCCCCACTAGGCTTGGTGATATTACATATTTAAAGCCAAACAAGAACAACCCAAACCTCATTGTGGAGGAGAATCAAAGACATGCAGTTCGAATTGAGAGGGTATGTTAAAGATCAATAATTGGATCAGGCTCCACTCAGTGAACTCGGCAGCCGTTGATGGGATCGCTTTTTTCCCATCTCCGTCGTTCTTCAGAGCCATTACTTGTTAAAGATCAAATGAATAAATGTTAAATTTTATAAAATTATCTAAATTAATAAAAACCATCACAACAATCACAAAAATCACAAAAATGAGAAATAAAAATTTAGTGTAAATTGGTTATGTTAGGGCATTGTCCGGTCAAACCCACGAGCGTTGGTATGTCAAGCTAGTTGTCAGTTTTAGGTGTTAAAACACCTAAAACTTGTGAGATGTCCATCATTGTTTTAAAATTACGACGGATGTATAAATTATATCTAAAGATTTTGCTTCATACTAAAAGGTGCAAACATGAAATATGAAATGAATATTTCTTCAAAAATGCTTTAAATGCACAAACATCATTTAAAGCATAACCTACCGAAGCTTCAGAATATCTATTTCACCAACTTGAGTCAGACAACCAACAAGGGTGCCCAATGTGACAACAAGTTCTCACCATATCATAATAATATTGCCTTGTCATAACTATAACATTGCAAGGCAGTGTAGCAATATTCTATTTCAAACCCGTATCCGCACCCGACAATCAAATGCAAATACTGACTTGAATACAATCGTCTAAAGTACTCAGTGTGGCCAGTCAGAGAATCGCTTGATTTAACATAAATACTCATACCTAGATTACATCTTCTTTTATATGCAAAATGTCTACATTAAATAGTATGAAGATAGTTTTACTAAGGAGGCCTCTGCAGTGTTCTGCAGTACAGAAAGAAAATTAGAAAACCTTTCTTTGGTAACACTAAAAGCTTTAGCTAATTACTGTAAACATGGATAAGTACATATTACATCTACAAACATGAATTTTACTATTGATGTAGAACTTTAAGAAATTATTTATAGACGAATCAAGCATAAAGTTAGTGACATAAAATACTAATTCAATTTCTATGTAAGTGGCATTTCAGTAGATGCACTACAAAGAGATATTCACTTACATTACATGATGTTTTTAATGAAAGGGAGTTCAGTGAAGAACTAAGCAAATATGTATCAATGACACAACCTAAATAGCACAATCACCTGTTTCTCTTCTTAGTCGTACTCTCTTTCAAGATTTTAGTGCTTTCTTTCTTTTTCTTTCCTCCCACACCAGCAATAGAATTTAGGGAAACTAAGCTTTCAAAATATTTCACTACTTCTCCCCCTTTCAAATCACCAATTTTTGTTTTTCTAGCAGTACCATACTTTGAGTCATATAAAATAAAATCACTTCTCGCCCTGAACAGAATCTCACCATTCTTAAAAGACCTGATAAGCTTCTTAACATCAAGATTCTGGTATATTCTTAAAAGACCCGCATTATGGTATGAAGTTTGGTCCAAGATTCTGAAACTCCATAAACCTGCATTATTCATACTTCAAAAGTCTATTTTTTATGAACAAGTACACAAAGACACTCTTCCAACACTCCTATATTCATATAATGTTGAGTTGTTAGTTGTGTCATTGCTAGTTGTAGTTCTTCAAATCTCTCTTCACTTG
>JAJJMA010148123.1:0-16602 GCA_023529015.1 Papaver nudicaule
GTTCTGGTTGTTGTTGAACCAAGGGTGGCCGAGAATCATGTCGTATTCTAAATCTCGTGTGACGACATAAAGTTCAGCCTCCGTCCGTACTCCGTTCACTTCTATCTGTAGAGTTATTTTTCCATGGGTTATCACTGTCCTTCCTTTGGGATCCTCCAACGTTGTTAGTGAACAGGCAACGTCGTGTAGTGAGCCCCCTGAAGCTTCTAGTGTCGTTGCAGGGATGATATTGATTTTCGCTCCTGGGTCCAACAACACGTTGGTGAATCCGACGTCGCGTATACATGCGGTAGTGAGTATTCCCCAACCTTGTCTAGCTAATAGTCCCCAGTCGTATCTTACTGAAGACCCGCCTTGGGTTCGCGGGTGTGGGTTTTCTTTCTCTCCAAATGGTAGTCGCCTTCTTGACACCACGTGGTTAAGCGTTGTAAACATATCCCGACGTTGAGGCTTCGAGAAACATAATTGGTGCATTAAGCTTTGATTCACGGATTCTTTGTGATCAGTGAGAGCTTGCACGCGTGGAGGCCCTTGGTGTAGTGATAGGTGTGCAAAACACCTATTCAAGAGTACCTAATTGATACACTTTAGTCGACTTAAGCCTCGTACATTGTTTATTTTAACCATTTTCTACTTTGCAGGTATTTTGAAATATTATTATTTTAAATGAAGCAAAAACAACTCAATTCATAACTTGGAGTCATATGGAGTTGGTGGTCTTTGAACACAAGGAGGATACAAGCTCAATGGTGTCGCAAAACAAAGAATTACTAAGGGGCAGACAAAGAATTTGAAGCAGCTGATTGGAATTACTAGAGCACCGGACAAAATCTACTCAGGGCAGCCAAACAAGTCCAGGGGCACCACAGTACTTAAAGCATTGGGTTATTCCCAACCCTTTCCATCCGCTATGGGGCAACCCTTATCCTAATAAAATCAGAAACAAGTTTTTCCTTTCTTTCTTCAGATCTAGTTTGTTTATGAAACTCAGCAGAAGCAGAGCAGAAGAGAAGGGGGAAAAGTAGAGCAGTGGTAGATGGAGCAGGAAGCAGCAAGGTTCAAGAGCAGAGAAGTAATGGCAGGAAGGAAATTTCATGGGGCTTAAGCTCTAGGGGCAGTTCTGCAACAGCAGGGGAGATAATGGAGCTGAGCTGATTGGTCTACAGGGTTCAAGTGAGGCTATACAGAGCAAATAGGAAGAAGATTGTTTGCTGATGCTGTTCATAAGTTCAATTTGCGATATGGGTTTCTCAGACAAGTTCCAACTGCAACAGAGATACAGATGGTGAGAATGGTTGCTGACATAGTTGAAGATGGATGAGAAGGTGAAATTGAAGGTATAATTGAGCTCAGATGACAAGTATGAAGCTTGGGTTTGGTTGAATTTGTGTTGTGATTGAATGTTTGAGTGTGATTTGAGTCTCTGGTGATGAACTCAGTTCATCAGTGAATTGGGTTTCGATTTTGTGGTGTTGGATTTCTGTATCCGACGGAGATGGAAGGGAAGATGGTGTACGTGCCAGACGCACGTTTGCTGAAGAGAAAGGCAGTCAGTTCTGTAGAACTGACAGGCAAGCGAGTGCTGGGCTTGTTCTGGTTCTGGGCTCAGTAAGGGGTTGCTGGGCAAGTGAGTTGGGCTCAGGGTTGTGTCTTGTTTAGGAAATCAGGTTTTTGTTTTGTGTTTTAGGGTGTGAATAAAAGGAAAAACTGTAGGGAGAAATAATATCACGAAACAGACAGGCGATATTTTTGAGGAGTTACTGTGCACGCTTCCCGAGGAGGAGGAAAAGCTAGGTTTTGGGCACGGATTTCGAGGTGGAGCTTTGGGAGAAAGATTGGAGCGTCGGGACGACAGGTTTTTATGATTTCTAGCACTCTCTTATTATTTTCTATGGATTTCAAGAACAACATGAGTAGCTAAATTTCTTTTATTGGTTGAGGATGTAGTCTTTATATTGCAAGACATGTTATTTGCTTAATTATGGAGTTAAACTTATTCATATTTATTATCGATTCTATTCTACTATGTGGTTGAGTGTATGATTGATGTATTACACTAAGATAAAACATCTTTTGATTCAATTGAGTTAGATTTTGTTATTATCTATTGCTAGAACTAGGTTTGGAGATACGAAATAGTTGAAAAACCTATTCATAAGTAGCACAATATGATTATTGAGGTGGTGATAGCTTCGAGAGTCATATGTAGAATATAACCTTTGTTGAATGAGCCATTCATGGTGGTTCATTGCATTGATTAGCCTATTTCACAAAACTTAGTGCTCTTAGAGAGTTGAACTCGATTACTCATGGTGTCGAGTTATTCTCTACGTAGTATTCACACATTCATCGTTATGGTGTGTGATGACATTAGGAAATTTCGGAATATTTTCGCGATGATGTATTCTAGGGCTTTTGATGATGATAGAACTAGTTGACACTCCATATATTATTCATATGCATGTTAAGCAATTTAAGATGAACCCTTAACCAATATTCTTCTCTCTTGATTATTTCATATTATCATTTGCGTCTTATTTACTTGTTTTTATTTTATTTTGCTTTTTAGTTTAAAACAACAAACATCCCCCCCTTTGGTTACTTTAGGATTCAAATATTGAAATAACAAACCATTACCTCTTCGTGGACGAACTTGTTCTTACCTCTATATTATTTTATCATATATTGTGAAGGTTTAGAACTTAAGTATATTTGTGCGGATTCGACACGCATCATGTAGTCCGTGAGAACATGCCTTAGTCTTGACAATGCGTTCCTCGAGTATTCGTCTGAAACTGTAACACTGGACCGTGGCGTGGCTGATCCTCCTGTGATAGTGGCAGTATCGAGGGTGTTCCATTTCTCCAGCAGTGGGAGTCCTTGATACTTCGGGCAACTCCACGAATTTGTCTCGGACCCAGGAGTCTAGCAGTTGTTCCACCTCTATCGTTGAGATGTCGTTCGGCAGTTCAATTCCCCCTCGTTGTTGTTGTGAGCCTTCTTCTGGTGTCACGCCTCTCGTCATTGAGATCGAGTTTCGTGTCTTGTGTTCAGCGAGACACTCTCCTGCCTTCCTTTTCCTGTCGTTGTCGTCTAAATCCCTAAATATAGGATTACTGCCATCTTCAGTGAGTTTTTCACATTTCAGTACTTGAGCTCTCTCCTTCAGGGTAGGCATTATAGTGGTTGACCGTGTTGCTGCCTCCTGGAGTTCGGAGAGAGTCTGGAATTGAAGATCTTCCAAGAGAGCTTGGTAGATAGGAGCCATGGTACCGGTACAGACTTCCACTAGTTGTGGCTCCGTTATGTCTGGAGCACAGCAGCCGAGGGCTTGTCCTTTAAATCTCTTTCGTAGTCGTCGGGGCACTCGCCGGCCTTTTGGCGCATTTTACTCAGATCAGAGAGAGTTACCTTCCCAAAAAGATATTCCTTGGAGAAAGCGTCCATCAATCCACTCCAGGTGCTTGTGGTTATTGGCGGGAGGTGAGTGTACCATTGGTAAGTATGGATGACCCAAGTTCATTAGAACCCAACGGACTTGATACATACTCAATTTGTCCCATTTAGTTGGGCTTGGGTCTAAGCATTATGGGTGTTTAAGGAGTAAGGAATGGCAATTATGTTAATAAGTAACTAAGAGGACACATGGCAACCCAAGAGTAAAAGGGAGTCTCTATAAATAGGATCTTAAGAGAACCATTAGAGGAGGCTTTTCTGGAGAGAGAAAGATAAGACCACCCATTTGAGAGAAGAAGGAATGAGATAAATCGGATTGCTGCCTCTGTGACTCGGATCGAATTGAGAACTGTACCCTATTTACAGTAAGCCTCTCTAATGAGGGACTTCGAGAACTCGTTCAACCTCAAGGTATGACTGTATCCGTATTCCCTCAGAGATTCTAGGAAACGTGAGATGTGTTCCCGTGCATTACCGGTTCCATCGTATCTGGGGAAGGATGGAATGGTGTGGACTTGAGAGGGCTCCCGGATTGGTTGAGTGTCGGCTTTGTGGTGTGAAACCTCAGTTGACTCGTCTCTCGTTCGCGCGATGATTCTTCCCGCTGCTGGGACATCAGGGGTGTTTGGAAGTTTCTCTGCAAGGGATTTGAGGTAGGCTGTAATCTCCATTAAGGTAGCCGTGATTCATTTGTTGGCTGGCGAGGGTATCTTGTCGCCGGGCTATTTCTTCTATGGTTGGAGGTGTCGGTGGGTTTTCGTCTCCTCTGTCGTTGGTATTGGGTGATTGTTATTGGAGTCTGTCTTCCTTGTAGGGTTTGGGGCGTTGAAGTGAGGACTAGGTTTTTTAGAACCCATCCCTAGTTCAGACATTCAAAAGGTGACCTTCTGAAACCAAGAGATTGATCTCCCACTGTGGTCGCCAACTGCGTTTACCTGGAAAAATAATGCACCGTCTCTAGGTACTTTCGTAGTGCTCGAGATCAAAGTCGAACAAGACGAGCCTAAACCAATTCAATGGCCGTTCACGTCTTGCTTCGGTCACAGAGAGGATAGAGGTTGATCTAGGGAGGGAAACATCGAAGAAACTTGAGATCAGGTTGAGAATGTGTCTTGGGTGTAAGAGTTCAAGATCTCCATCGTGAAGGTGACTGGAAATCTCCAAGGATAGAAGTGTGTTGGATTGCTCAGGTGTGTTTGCTCTGAGACTCTGGTGTATTCAAGTGTTCTGAATAATCTGGTTATTCTGGAAAGATGTTCTGCCTTGGAAGATAGAGAAAGCCTCTATTTATAGTTTTGAACTCACCCTGATCTCTCGACAGAGAAGGTCGAAGTCGTGGAAGAGTGGGGAGTGGAGGACATGAGTCGTTCTCGGTAACTGCTAGGATCGTGTAGATCATGTCTACTCAGCGCCACTTCCTTGTAACTGCCCATCATCTCTATCAGTTTCTTTCAACTGTCGTAGACCGCCAGACCAATACCCCTAAAGTTATCCCCCCGTGTGATGTTTTGATATCTCGAGTGATACGCAGATATTGCGTAGTTGAGTTGAGTTGTCGTATGACTAGGATGTCGTGACCAGCGTGAGTGTGGTGCTTTCGAGACATGCGTAGTGGGTGTATAGGAGTTGCCTTGGTCGTTGGCCAAGGCCAGGGACTCATGGCGCCATGGATAAGGCGCCTGTAGAGTTGCACCTTGGCTTTGGGCCAAGGTTAAATTTTCATGGCGCCATAGCCTAAGGGGCTACGGCCTTGGCCAATTTCTATAGCGTGTTAGCGCTGCGAGTTTCTTTATGGCGCCATGACTCATGGCGCCACGGCCTTGGCCTTTGTCCAAGGCCAATTTCTATAGCGTTGTTAGCGCTGCGAGTATCTTTATGGCGCCACGGCCTTGGCCTTTGGCCAAGGCTAACTTTGTCGCAGCCGGTACGTTCTGGCTACGCTGCTTTGGTTATGGTACGCGTGCTTGCGCTATAGCGTACTTGAAGTCATGGCGTGCTTATCCATGGTATGTTAGACCATCCTGAGCTTAGAGCGTGGTCTATTTAAGCCTGGTTAGGCTGTTGTATGCTTCTCAGAGAGCTCTGGACAGGCCTAAAGCTTCGGTATTCCTGAGATTTTCATTAAGACTCGGATGTTGAGTCGTATTTTGAGAGGAAATCCTTGAGGATGCGTCTCTGCTAACTCTTCACCGTGTACCATTGAGCAATCTAGTTCTGATGTCGAGGAATTCGAGGTGATGTCGACGTGAAGCAGATTTATGGGTTTATGTGCTGGTGAGGTTATCAGTACTGCACTATGATATCTTCCTCTCCACCGGGAGTTATAAGAGAGAACTCATAGAGAGTACATTCAGCTCGTAGAATATGTTGCATTCTGAGCTATAGAGATGTGCATGAATAGGCGATGGCCTTTGGGTAAGGCGTAGTTTAGAGAGTAGTTTTACAATTTTGTCCCTCTTCCATTTTTCACCATCTACACCTGCAGCACACCCTTATGTTACAGTAAATTGTGATGCTTCTTTTAAGAGTATAGATAATACTATGGGTTTGGGTCTAATACTTCGTTCTATTGCAGGTACATGGAGTGGATGCAGAGCAAGGAGTGTTCAGGAGCTAACTAGCTCTTAACGTGCAGAATGACTCGCTTTTCTTGAAGTTGTAGTGTGGTGCAAGGAGAAAAATATAACTCAGCTGGCAATACAGACGGATCTAAAGTGCATAGCAGGTTATGTGAACGGATCTGCACACTCGATAGCTTAGGAGAACGAGCTCATTCTGATTGATGCTATGTTTTATTAGGTATTGTTGACTCATGGCAGTGTTATTATGTTCCTAGGGATTGTAATAAGGCAGCGGATGCGCTTGCTAAGTTTAGTAGACGTTGTAATGTGTCGAGAGATAGGGATGATGTTCCTCCTGACATCATAACGCCTATACTCTATAATGACTCAATTTCAGTTTCCAGTTAATGAAATAAAACATCCTTAGCATAAAAAAAAAGTGTATATACATATAAAAAATTATTGCATATACATGGATGTTGTTGTATATTTAGTCAATGCATGCGATGAATAGAGATTTCTAAAAACAAATGGCAAGCTAGGTGCTCACGTATTACGTGAACATGTAACTATTGTACCATTCCTTATCATGAGAAACAGTTTTTTGTACGTTTCAAAATCTGTTGCTGAAATATCCGTGATGTTAGAGCAATGTTCGGTTGAACCCATTAATGTTTCTATGTCAAGTTAGTTCTCAAGTTTAGATGTCAAGACAGAATTTTTGATTTAGTCTAATATAGTCAGGTTTTAGATACTAGACTTATATTAGGTAGTTGAGACTTTGAAGACGAAGTCTAAAAACTACACGAAGACATAATTACATCTTCATCTACAAAGGTTTGTATGAGTATTGCTATTTGGACGCTTATTATTCTACTTATCAATCATTCGAAACATTTTCGGCGACTTCGGTACTCATGGTTTTAAGAAAGAATCATATCAGCAAGACCAAGAGAATGTCATGGTTCCTTACACATAAGTTTACTTCGTGTATTTGAGTATAAGATTATAATTAAAAAAGGTGTTAGGGCATTGTCCGGTCAAACCCACTAGCGTTGGTATGTCAAGTTGGTTGTCAGTTTTAGGTGTCAAAACACAATCTTGATTTAGCCTATTAGAGTTTAGATTTCGGAATTGGGATAGACAAAGTAGTAGAGACCTTGAAGACGAAGATTGTGAAGACAAATAAGGCATCAACTATTCTTCATCGACAAAAGGTTAATAGGAGTTGTGACTTTTATGGAAATTCTTCTATTCTACTTATTCTATCTTTCGAAATAGTCGGCTACTTTAGTAGAGATACTAATACCGATTGAGATCGTGTTCTTGTCTACATAACCATGTGTTATGTTAGTATTTGTTCCCATGAATACTAAGGTTACAAGAATGCATGAGACAAATTCGATACCATCTTTCCATAGCATTGGTTTGCTTGCAAATCACTTGTAGGATATGGGTGAATCTAAAGGGGCACTCTTGAGCAAGAGTCCAGTGGATTATAACTGAGGGCGTAATAACATGTCTAAATACAGGCCCAGCCCAGAACTTCCAGCGGATCCAGTTAAACCCTAATTCTGAGTAACGACGGTTCCCAAACCGGTTCGTGAACAATGACTCCGGATTTCACTCATGAGTTTCAAAACATCAATTTGTACACGTACATGTACGTGAACCACAGATTCGATGTATTGGGTCGTAATTCAGAAGGACGGTTCCCGAACCGTCCACGTGTATATTCTTCTGGAATTTCACGCGGGTTAAAATCTGACTCCTTTATCTCTTAGTTGGACTTGGTTATCACGAAAATATCTTCTGTGGTCCATCTAACGATACTCAATGTGTCAATAAGATAAAGATTATCTCTGGTATGTTGGATTTCTATCTTGAAGTGGTTAAGAGCTAATAAACCACTTGGCAGATAAATGTTTAATGAATTCCAATTGAGATAAATCTGGTTTACTTGGTTTGCAAGTTAGGGTTTGCTAAACTTGTGGAACAAGTAACTAGTTGCTTTATTCCTAAGCAACCTATCTTAATGAGTGCTATTAATAGAGGGTTCTAGAACAAAAACCACAAGCATCAAGCATACGTGAAGTTTCTCTGTGGAATTGATCGTAAACTCTTTCACTTAGGTGAAAGCGTGTTGTGGTATAGCCATCCTCTATTAGGTAGCAGTTTCTCTGTGGGATTTACCTAACGACTATAAAGACTTCTCTTGAGAGTTGAGAAGCACAAGTAGAAGATTGAGACCTTAGAGGCTGACATCGGATTAACCTGTAACCTTGGTAATCTGATCACGTTCTTGCCAATTATACGGTCCTTCTCTTCTGCAATAAGGTCATTAAAGAACTGATACGTTACATACAAGTTGAAAGGAAGCAACACACGACTGCACTCGGTGTTGTAAGACCTAGTTATCTCCAGTTGTATAAGTTTTTTTAGTGATTCTTTTTACAACTGAGGTAGAGACAAGTTGGGCATAGTTTACTCGGTTTACTTGTCAGCCCCCGCTTGTAAGTAGATTTCCGTATGACCTGGAGCAATCCTAAAGAAGTCACTTTACGTATGTTAAACTGAAGAAGTTTGAAACATACAGTCAGTAATTAAGATCAAAGCCGGTATTGTTGACAGAATCCTTTAACAAAGGTTAAAGCAACTCCTAAGCCTGTAAAGGACTCTGCTAGGGGAATCAAGTGCGTGACGATCTGTGGGGGATCTAGAGACGTTAGGAGTGCGACAGTAGCCAGTTCGCTTGGAGGTCTAGAATTGGTCTCTGATATATCCCATACCGAAATCTTATAGTAGGATAGTGTTTGTAGATAGTTTGTACTGTGCGGCGTTCAATCTGGTCGAGGTCCCGAGGTTTATCTACAGGTTGTAGTTCCTCGTTAAAAAAATCTCTGGTGTCTTGTGTGCTTTACATTCCGCATTATATTCTCTGATTATATAATTAAAGCAAACACAAGAAGTACGTTATTGTTAACCAGATTGTTGTCCCCAATCCATCCAAATGATTACCAAAACTTTGTCTTGCGTCAGACTGATCACTTGTGATCCAAGCTCAGGTTATACAGATCTGGATATTGATTTTTGAGATCATCCAGATCTGACCATAAGACTCACGAGCCCAAACGGAAAGTTGGTAGTATTTCGGTACCCCTGCTTTTGCAATTGGTATCAGAGCCGGTGAACACATTAAGGACGTAACTGTCTGTGTTTATCATGGCTTGTGAATTAGGAACAAAGCGTAAGAGCTTGTAACGTACCACCAAAGTTTGATGGCACAAACTACCTATGGTGGAAGACTGCAATGAGATCGTTTTTGCAAGCCCGGGATTTCAAAACTTGGGTTTATGTCGAGAGAGGATATACATCACCAAATATTCTGGATGGTGAGGTATTTGTCCCCAAAGACATAACGGCTTATGATGATGTGAAAACTCTCTCCGCTAAGCAAAACTATGATTTGCTTAACGTTATCATTCATGCAGTAACACCTAATCTTTTCCATCACGTGGACACATGTGAAACATCGAAAGATGCTCGGAATAAATTAAGGATTGTATTCGAAGGGAACGCCATAGAAAAGGATGCAAGGCTTCCAACCCTTATGTATGACTGGGAAAACCTTCGAATGCTTGAGGATGATACCTTTGAAAAATTTAACCACAAATTGTCTGAAATAGTGAATGCCTGTCACACCTTAGGAATTCCGGAAAGGGACGTTGTGTGTAAAATTCTGAGGTTGTTACCCTCAAGGTACGAATCAAAGAAACATGCCATCGAAGAAGTACATAGCTTAACAATAAAAAGAAGTGACCTTGTTAGCAAACTTAAAGTCTTTGATCATGAGCAAAATAGATCGAAAGCTTTTAAAGCCGTTAGTCCTCCCAATACCTCTTCAGACAAAATCAACACTTTCCAGGTTGATATGTATGATGATTTTTTCGAAAAGGAATTAAGCTCTACTATATCCTTAATCACACAACATGTCAGAAATCTCTTGAGGAAAGAGATAGGCATTGCCCTACAGTTCGTGAACCGTACTAGCCCATCTAAACCTAGTGAATCACGAATAAGGCATTGGGGTAACTCTTCTCACCATCTTAAAACGAAAAAATGATTTATCCAGACATACATCATCTTCCTCTCTGGAGACACTCAATTGTGTTGATGATAATGTTCAATGCTTCAACTGTCTTGGTTTTGGGCATAATCCTGTGAATGCCCTACCAAAGATGCAAAAGAGAATCCACCTTACATTGAAATTATTGATGATATGTCAAATGTCGATCAAGAGTGTAAGACAAATAATATAGCTTATGCTACTGGGAACTCTGATCAGGACACATGTTCTGACTCTGATGAAGAAGTGTACCATGAAGATACTGTTACGAATAACCTCACCAAGGAATGCTATATGAAAATTTCAGAAACTCAGAGGTCCTTGTTCTGTAAAAAGGTTGAATGTGACAGACTTCGTTGTCAAAATGTTACCTTACAAAAGGAACTTGATATTAATGGTACAACCGATCACAACGAAGAAATTACAAGTCTCAAATTGCTAATTTAGGTCGTGATCGAGAAATACTTCTTTAAGCTAAACTAGATAATCTTAAGAATGGTGATTCATCTAAGAATGATCTAGTTAATGCTTATTGTTAGGGCATTGTTCGGTCAAACCCACTAGCGTTGGTATGTCAAGCTGGTTGTCAGTTTTAGGTGTCAAAACACAATTCTTGATTTAGCCTACTAGAGTTTAGATTTCAGAATTGGGATATGGACTAAGTAGTAGAGACCTTGAAGAGGAAGACTGAGAAGACAAAGAAGACATCAATTATTCTTCATCGACAAAAGGTTAGTAGGAGTTATGACTTTTATGGAAATTCTTTTATTCTACTTACTCTATCTTTCGAAATAGTCGGCTTCTTTAGTAGTGATACTAATAGCGATTGAGATCGTGTTCTTGTCTACATAACCATGAGTTATGTTGGTATTTGTTCCCACGAATACTAAGTTTACAAGAATGCATGAGATAGATTCGATACCATTTTTCCATTGCAATGGTTTGCTTGCAAATCAGTTGTTGGATATGGGTGAATCTAAAGGAGTACTCTTGAGCAAGAGTCCAGTGGATTATAGCTGAGGGCGTATAACACGTCTAAGTACTGGCCCAACCAAGAACTTCTAGCGGATCAAGGTTAAACCCTAATCTGGAAAACGACGGTTCCCGAACCGTACGGTGGACTGAGACTTGGGAATTTCTCCTGAGTTCCAAAACATCAATTTGTACGCGTACTAGTACGTGAACCTCATATTCGATGCATTTGGTCGTGATTCAGATGGACGGTTTGCGAACCGCCCAAGGTGAATATTCTCTGGGATTTTCACACGGGTTAAACTCTGACTCCTTTATCTCTTAGTTGGACTTTGTTATCACGAAATATCTTTTGTGGTCCATCTAACGGTTCTCAATGTGTCAATAAGATAAAGATTATCTATGGTCTGTTGGATTTCCATCTTGAAGTGTTTTTGAGCTAACAAAACGCTTGGCAGATAAATGTTAAAAGATTTCCAATTGAGATAAATCTCTGTTTACTTGGTTTGCAAGTTAGGGTTTCCTAAACTTGTGGGACAAGAAACTAGTTGCTTTATTCCTAAGTAACCTATCTTATTGAGTGCTATAAATAGAGGTGTCTAAGGACGAAAAACGCAAGCATCAAGCATACGTAAAGATTCTCTGTGGAATTGATCGTAAACTCTTTTCACTTCGGTGAATGCTTGTTGTGGTATAGTCATCCTCTATTAAGTAGCAGTCCCTCTTGGGAATTACCTAACAACTATAAAGACTTCTCATGAGAGTTGGGAAGCACATGTGGGAGATTGTGATCTTAGTGGCTGAAATCGGAGTAACCTGTAACCTTGGTAACCTGATCACGTTCTTGTTTATTCTACGGTCCTTCTCTTCTGCAATAAGGCCATTCAAGAAATGATACGTTACACACAGGGTTGAAAGGAAGCAACGCACGGCTGCACTCGGTGTTGTAAGACCTAGTTAGCTCCAGTTGTATAAGTTTCTTAAGTGATTCTTCGTGTACAACTGAGGTAGAGACAAGTTGGGCATAGTTTACTCGGTTTACTTGTCAGCCCCTGCTTGTAAATAGATTTCCGTATGACCTGGAGCAATCCGAAGGAAGTCACTTTGTGTATGTCAAACTGATAGAGGACAGTTCAAACATACAGTTGATAATTAAGGTTGCGATGCCGGAATTGTTGACACAAACCTTTAACAGCGGTTAAAGCAACTCCTAGGCCTGTAAAGGACGCCAGCTGGGGGAATCAAGTGTGTGACGATATGTGGGGGATCTAGAGACGTAAGGAGTGTGACAATAGCCAATTCGCTTGGAGGGCTTGAGTTAGTCTCTGCTACATCTCAGACCGAAGTCTTATAGTAGGCTAGTGTTTGTAAACAGTTTGTATTGTGCGGTGTTCAATCTGGACGAGGTCCGAGGTTTTTCTACAGGTCGTAGTTTTCTCGTTAAAAAAATCTCTGGTGTCTTGTGTGCTTTACTTTCCGCATTATATTATCTGATTATATAATTAAACCAAACACAAGAAGTACGTTATTAATAAACCTGATCGTTGTCTCCCAATCCATACATTGGATTTACCAAGACCCTGTCTTGTCGGATTGATCCTTTGAGATCCAAACTCAGGTTAACAGATCTGGATATTGATTTTTGAGATCGTCCAGATCTGACCATAAGTCTCACGAGCCCAAACGAAAAGTTGGTTGTATTTCAGTACCCCTGCTTTTTCACTTATGAAAAAAATCAAAAGGTTGGAAGAAGATAACTTGGGTTTGAAAGAGAACTTGAATAAGTTCAACAGTAGCTCGGACAAATTAACCTTGATGTTAGGAGCGAGTAAAAATCATCGTGAGACACGAGGATTGGGCTATAAAGGAATAAACATTCCAAGTATTAACAAAGAGGTGAAATTTTTCAAGGCTAAAGATTCTTCTCAACCGAAGGCTACTACAATTTCCAAAAGTGAAATACCTATACCACAAATTAAGGATGAAAAGAGCAAAGCCTTTCAAGCTCGACAATATCCAGGTAACAATGGGCATCCCACTTCTTTTGTTACTAAACATTGCTTTTATTGTGGTAATAAAGTTCACTTGGAAAAAGCCAACATTTGTAATAATGCAAGTGTGTTGGAGTTCAAATTTAGATCGAACAACAAGGCTAATCATCTTAATGCAGGTTGTGAACGTCCATCCTTCAGGCATAAAAATCAGTATCATGATAAACTGAGTTCTGCCTATAAACGCTCTACAAAGTTCTCTCCTAATCGTCATAGAAAGGAACACTTTGTAAATGCGAAGACTAGATCTGATGTTCCTAATTGGAGATCGACTAACTTGCAAAAGAATGTTCAATCCAAGTCTCTCTCAAGTAATCTTGTTGAGAAAGATGGGAAGAAAGATCCTATTGCTCCTAAGACCACTCAAAAGTGGGTACCAAAGAATATTGGTAAAGCAATAAATGCCAAAGGGAATGATCACCCTAGTGAGGCCACCCAAAGAGAATTCATGAAAAATATTGTGTCATTTAACCAAAAAATGCTTGGTATGATGCTATCACATCATGAGATGCTTGGGTTAGTGATGAAAAACAGGAAAAAAGGTTAAGGCAAAGAACTCTAAGCGAAGGCTACTTCTGGTGAAGAACCCAGTGATGTAGGAGATCCTGTTTTGACCACCAAAGGTGAACACAAAATTTTTCACCCTAACACAAGTTGATTGGGTTTTTGCGGCCTCACCATGAAGTGCCCTTTCAATTGATATGGTGAGGTAAAGCACAAGAATATGGCACATACCCGGTTGGAGATTACATAGAGGTATGTCATTAACATTGATAAAGTTAATATTCATTTGTTCAAAGGTTGTCAAATCCTTGAATATGAATATGTATCCTTCATGTTTTTCTAACTCAACTTGGTTTTAAGAGTTCTTAAATATAAAAGTTGCAAACAAAGTCTATTACTTTTGTTTTAAACAAAGGAATACTGGATACATTAAATTGTTTGTCCAAATTAGGCTTTGTAGTTGTTCTTTATTGAATAACACCACATGGGGGAGAGTTCTTAAATGAGCTTGCGTTTAATAAGAAATCTTTTTGGGGAGCGTGGATGTGGAATATTATGAGAAAAGTGTATCAATATTTCTCCAAAGATGATTCAACTTAGAAATCTTCGTTCTGATTTCCTAGTTATGTCATCTTAAACTGGCATGCGAGTACTTGACTTGACCTATCTCTTTAGGTTTTGAAACCCTAGTCTTAAACTACTTTGTCATATTTTTGTAACAAATAGGGGGAGAATACATATGGTTCTTGTTCTCGTGGTTCACAACCATAGGGGGAGAACATCATGTGCTCACTTGTTGTACTTTTTCTAAGTATCAAGTAAGGGGAGTAAATAAGGTTAAGAAGAAACTTCGTATTAGGTATGAGTAGAATCACTTTAAAATTTTTGGTACACAGACTTTAAAGTTTGCTCAGATTCTTACTCTTTGCACAAACAACATGTGGGATTAGCATATTAACCCATGTAAGCTTGAGCGTACCTTTGTGGTTGTTTGAGCTGGATATGTAGTAGGTGTTGTCTACGAATTCACAACATGAGTTAAACGAATACACCAAGACTCAAGGGAGAAGTTAAAGAATTCAAGAAATCAAGATACATCTAGGTTAGATCTTTATTGTATATCTTTTGAATCCATATGTAAATTGGTTTTGTCACTAAAGTTGACAAAGGGGGAGATTGTTAGGCATTGTCCTGTCAAACCCACTAGCATTGGTATGTCAAGCCGGTTGTCAGTTTTAGGTGTTAAAACACAATCTTGATTTAGCCTACTAGAGTTTAGATTTCGGAATTTGGATATAGACAAAGTAGTAGAGACCTTGAAGACGAAGACTGTGAAGAGAAAGAAGACATCAATTATTCTTCATCGACAAAAGGTTAGTAGGAGTTATGACTTTTATGGAAATTCTTCTATTCTACTTATTCTATCTTTCGAAATAGTCGACTACTCTAGTAGAGATACTAATAGCGATTGAGATCGTGTTATGTTAGTATTTGTTCCCACGAATACTAAGGTTACAAGAATGCATGAGATAGATTCGATACCATCTTTCCATTGCAATGGTTTACTTGCAAATCACTTGTAGGATATGGGTGAATCTAAAGGAGCACTCTTGAGCAAGAGTCCAGTGGATTATAACTGAGGGCGTAATAACACGTCTAAGTACTGGCCCAACCCAGAAGTTCCAGCGGATCCAGTTAAACCCTAATTATGAGTAACGGCGGTTCCCTAACCGGTTTGTGAACACTGACTCCGGATTTCACTCATGAGTTCCAAAACATCAATTTGTACACGTACATGTACGTGAACCACATATTCTATGTATTGGGTCGTAATTCAGAAGGACGGTCCTGAACCGTCCACGTGTATATTCTTTTGGAATTTCACGCGGGTTAAACTCTGACTCCTTTATCTCTTAGTTGAACTTGGTTATCACGAAAATATCTTCTGTGGTCCATCTAACGCTTCTCAATGTATCAATAAGATAAAGATTATCTCTGGTCTGTTGGATTTCTATCTTGAAGTGGTTAAGAGCTAATAAACCACTTGGCAGATAAATGTTTAATGAATTTCAATTGAGATAAATCTGGTTTACTTGGTTTGCAAGTTAGGGTTTGCTAAACTTGTGGAACAAGTAACTAGTTGCTTTATTCCTAAGCAACCTATCTTATTGAGTGCTATAAATAGAGGGTTCTAGAACGAAAAATCACAAGCATCAAACATACGTGAAGTTTCTCTGTGAAATTGATCGTAAACTCTTTTCACTTAGGTGAAAGCTTGTTGTGGTATAGTCATCCTCTATTAGGTAGCAGTTGCTCTGTGGGATTTACCTAACGACTATAAAGACTTCTCTTGAGAGTTGCGAAGCACAGGTAGGAGATTGAGACCTTAGTGGTTGAAATCAGATTAACCTGTAACCTTGGTAACCTGGTCAGGTTCTTGTCTATTTTAAGGCCATTCAAGAATTGATACGTTACATACAGGGTTGAAAGGAAGCAACGCACGGCTGCACTCGGTGTTGTAAGACCTAGTTAGTTCTAGTTGTATAAGTTTCTTAAGTGATTCTTTTTACAACTGAGGTAGAAACAAGTTGGGCATAGTTTACTCAGTTTACTTGTCAGCCCCCGCTTGTAAGTAGATTTCCGTATGACCTGGAGCAATCCGAAGGAAGTCACTTTGTGTATGTCAAAATGATATAGTATAGTTCAAACATACAGTTGATAATTGAGGTTGCAAAGCCGGAATTGTTGACACAAGCCTTTAACAGTGGTTAAAACAACTCCTAGGCCTGTAAAGGACGTCATCTAGGGGAATAAAGTGCGTGACGATCTGTGGGGGATCTAGAGACCTAAGGAGTGTGCCAGTAGCCAGTTCGCTTGGAGGGCTAGAATTGGTCTCTACTACATCTCAGACCGAAGTCTTATAGTAGGCTAG
>JAJJMA010148150.1:0-10419 GCA_023529015.1 Papaver nudicaule
TGCAAGTTTGTTGATTCATAACCTTTGAGTGAATCCGTCTCTATTGAGATCTACGAGAACTACTTTCTTGTTAGGGTTCGGTTCTCTGAACTATGCTCAGGTTGTTGTTTGAATATTGACTTGTGAGATCGTTCAACAACCATAATCAACTAAGTTCACGAAAACTAAAAGTTGGTGGTGTATCTCGGTATCCCCGCTTTTTCAGTAACAAATACTAACTGTCCTGAGATGTGTTTTTGTTTTGGAGTATGAATACTTGCCTCTATTTGTTTCCTGAAAAAAAGGATCAGCTCCTGTAGGGTAATGATGTGCATGTGAAAACTTTAAGTTTGGACGATGATTTAATGGATTTTGAGTTTGAGGAGAGAGGGAAAATGTTATTAAGCCTCGTAAGAAGGTTGTGTGTAAGAAATCTACCAAAGCGGCTTTGCCGACTCAACATAAGGTAGCTACGAAGCCATTAGTAGAAAGAACGGTAGTGGATCTCTCTGATAAGTTGCCATTGTCGAAAGTTGTTAATATGCCACCCATTGTTAATGTTTCTGAGAAGACTGCTGTCATTGTGTCGAATGACGTTATATCGAGCACGCTTGCCTCGGCTTCTATTGCCTCTCCCATGGTTGTTACTACCGCAACGACCGCTGCCTCAGTCTAAGCCCCAGCCGTACCTTCGGGGAAGGTTGTTCCTATGGTGGATGTCCTTCTTCCTCGAAAGGATGGTTCGACTAGTGGCACTGGTCTTCAGAAGAATGTAGTTCTTAGTTATCCTCGTAGTTCAAAATTTCCGCCTGCTCCATGCTTTGCCGGCAAGCGCGTTCAACCGTATACTGCCAAGAGATTTAAAGAAGTGCTTCAAGAGAATCGCAATCCTAGTGATTTTTCCATGAAAGTTTCATCCCGCTTCAAGTCCCATGCGTCTGACCCACTGCAAAATCCTTTGGACCCTGAGTTCTGCAAAAAGTTTGGTGATGTGATTGGCGGTGACTGCCTCAGAGTGGAGTATGATCTTCGCCATCCCCCTTTGTCTTACGAGGAGAATCTAGCTATGCTTCAAATGGTAAGTTGCTTTTCTTCGAGGTTTCGCCGTCGCACTTTGAGTTTGGCTAAGAATTGGCGTGCTTTTGTATATTTGATAGGGCGATCACCATGCATCTGGCTTCTTGGCTTATTCCTTTGGTTTATTTGGTGAGGTTGAGTATTTTGAGCGAAAGTTTCTTCGAATGCAAGAGGAGCTTGCTGCAGAAAATACTCGTAGCGCACGCGAAAAGACGAAACTGATAGGTATGAATTTGTTATCTTACCATTGTGTTGTTCATCGTAATTTTTGTGCTGAGAAAATTCCTGTTATCATTGCTTTCTAAAAAAGGACAGTTAAAGGAATGGGAGAAAAAACTCTGCGAAGCTAAACTGACTCTTAGTACTTATTCCCAAGAGTGTCTTAAGTCTACCCATGTTGCCTGTGATGGCGATGGGAGCCATCGATGTGAAATCGAGAAGCTTGTGAAAGAGAGGAATAAGGCTTGGGATGATCAGGACTACTATAAGAGGAAAATACTCGAAGCTGAGAATCATTTTACCGAGGTGAAAAGAAAAAGGATAAAAAATGAGCGTTTACTTGAGGAAGAAAATAATAAAAATCAAAAGAGTGTCCGAGAGATGCACTGTTTTCAGCTGGATGTAACTCGCTTGACACAAGAGCGAGATTCTGCTCGTAAGGAGAGATCGATTAGTGCGTATGGCAGGGTGGTGATTGAGAAGCTAGAGCAAGATATCAGGAATTTAAGAGTTCAAGTGGCAGCTTTGAAGAATGCCAACAAAGAGCTAGCTTCGGAGAATAACGGTTTAAAGGGGGGCTGTAATGAGATGAGCAAGGATATTGCGAAGGCTAAAACCTTGAGAGACCACGTTTCTCTGATGGTTGACGAGTATCGACTAGAGCTTGCCAAGTTATGATGGGTCTCAACTGAAGATATTAGGGAGAGAGCTACCCAACCTCGTTTTACTAATCATCATGAAGTTACTGAATACATGGTTGTGAAAGAAAGTAGGATACTTGCCCTAATCACCTTATTTGATGTTTTGTTGTGTTCTCAGGATATAGTCGGGTATCTCATCTCCTTCACTTGTGCTTATTTTTTGTTTGGCAGGCATCGAAGCCAATTTGTTAAAGAAGGTTATGGATGCCGAAGCCGGAAGAGATGATAGTGCCAATCAATTGGTGTTCGAATCTGATCGAAAGTTGGAGTTCGAGAGGAAGTTGAGCAATTATCGAAAGAGTTGGCCGAAGAACGTCGACTTCGAACTGCTGATATGAACAAACATTCCCGAGAGCTGGAGGCCGAACGCAAACGTCGCTCGGAGGATGCAGAGAAAAGTTCCGAGGATGTAACTGTTGAGCGAGATTTTCGTCTTAAGTGTCAGGAAAACTTGAGGAATATTGTTAATGCTTTCGCCCTCATCCGCCCTCAAATAAAACATGGAGAAGCTGTTGAAGAGTTGCACAATCGTTCAGCGATGACTACTTCCCTGGCTACGAGTATGGCCTGTCGAAAACATGGTCGGTCTCTTTTTAGGGATATTGGAATTGAGCCTCCCAGCTATGGGGTCTTTGGTGCCGATGATTCTGACGTGGAACTCCCAGATGATGCAGATTTGCTTCCTCACGAGGTCTTTGTAAGGCTGGCCAGGGAAGAGTTACGAAGAAGAGGGGTGCCGGGGGATGTGTCCGAAGACCAAGGCTCTGGTAATGATGATGATGACGATTCTGATGATGGTGATTCAGGAGGTTCTGGATATTATCCCGAAGGTTATTTGAAAGATCATCCCGAGAGTGATGCCCAAGCAGAAACTAAGAGTGAAGCCGGGGATGTTATGAAAAATCTTGGGGAATCCGGCGAAGGAAACACTGGTGGAGAGATGAATGTTGTTTTTTTATAAGAAGAATAGATATTTGTTTCAAGAGTCCTTGGCAGGATATAGTGATGAAGAGGGGGAAGAGGATGCTAAGCCTATGAGGGAAGACACCCCTTTGAAGCCATACCTTTACGGCTTTCGAACTTATGAAAGGGACCTGGAAATTGAAGAGGACCTCTGGGATTCGATGAAAATTTTCCCTACCCCTTGCTGTAATGCTCTGCCTGGCGAACTTTCTTCTGAGATCTAGTAGCGAGTCTCTGTGCTTTTTTGGTCTTTGTCTTCTGAGATCCATATTTGTTCATGTTTGTTATTTTGAATATATATATATAAAGAAAGTTTTTTGTTTGTATAGAGTTTTCCTCATTTGCTCTATGTTTTCTGCATGGGAACTTTGTGATCAGACACGAAATTTACCCTGCAACATTCTAGGCTCCTAAGGTTACTTAAGGTGCAATTCCGGGGCTTACTTCGATGTGGGAGATAGTAAACCAAGCTAGTAGGGGCTTACGGATCACCCTTCCCAAAGGCTTTCAGCTACTTGCCTGTTTTAAAGCAAACACTGGCTATCGAGGCCATAAGCACCCGTTTTGTCTCAGTATATTGGGTGGATATCGAGGATACTAAGTATCTTCCGAGAGAACATAGTAGTGTTCAGATAATCCATTTATCCCAAGTAAAGTAGAGGACTTATGGTGGGTATCTGCTATGCCTTGCCTCGATAATAAAGTAGCACAATGGGGGAGTGCCGGTCAAGGCTGGAGCTTAGACATGGTATTATTCTCCTATCGCGGCCTAGAATTAGACTCGTTTGTTTCTTGGCAGCCCCTCCTCGAGGCTATGTTTTGATTTATTAGAGGAGGTCCCTTGGCTGCGTAACCTGCTTGCCCATCCCGTGAATGGAAGCAAGTTAGCTGCCTCGGGGTTCCATCCACCTTTAAAGGTAGATGTTAATCCCATTTATCGTCCCCTCGACGCCTCAAAAGAGAGGTCCTCATGGTCGTATGGTAGTGGGTCCAAATGCGTCATTAGCTTATATAGCGTATGTGCAAAGTACCCACCGCTTACGGGGTATCTTGTGGGTAGAGGACTGTGTCATATAGCTCGTAGGGACCTTACGTCTTTTATGATCATCAGCTATGTGCCTGCTATTCGAGGTCTTTTTATTTTTGGCATATGGGCCTTGACGTCAAGGCCTTTTTGGTTTCATTACGTCATGGCACTAGGGGAGATATGGCATCATGGCCTATTCGCTTATATGGCATGAAAGCCTTAGGAGATGTGCCTATTCGGGTAGGACTTTTGCCTAGCCGAGTAGGATCTGGAGTTTGAATCGAGGTACAGTGCATCGAGAAGTGAAATACTTTTTAAATATAACAGGTCAAGCTGCTTTCTTTATTTTTTATTCTAACACTGATATTTCCCGTGCGTTGCTTATATATAAAGTTTAATTAAGATGCTTCAGACTCTTTCCTTCGACTGGGGTACTTAACCTTTGACCTTCGAGGTTAATCAGGCTGTAAGTATCGTTTCCGAGCGCCTTTTCGATCACATATGGCCCGACCCAAAATTGCTCCTTCAGAGTATCCTTTCCAACGCTACTCGAGCTTGGTTTGTTCGTTGACTCATTCATCATTAATAACTTACTACTTGCTACGAGGAATTGCTCTCTGTTTTCGGAGCAGTGACCCTTGCCCTTGTTGATGGGTCGTGTGCCTAGTTTGCAGGTTGTGGGGTTTCTCACGGTGGTGCCGGTCATTCCTGCCTCGACTTCAGCAATGTACTCCTTTATGCAGGACTCTGTTATTTTTGGGTGCTGGGTTTGATCTGGGGGATCCTGCCTTGGACGCTCCCTTCGTTGAACGTCAATCTCGTTGCATACATCACCTATTATCTCTGCGATTCCGAGTGGTGTTGGGAATCGGATTCTCCTATGAAGTGTGGAAGCTACTCCCATGATACTATGTAGCCAAGGTCTTCCCACAATAGCATTGTAAGGAGACTATGTCGACTACGCAAAATGATGTTGGTAGATCCAGCTTTCCTACATGGATCGTTAAAGATAGCTCTCATCTTGGTATCAAAGGCTTTCCATTGAATCCATAAACGTTGTACAGGAGGGTACAGCGTTCTTTTCAAACAGCATATCATATGTTCCCCCAAATAGTATGTCGACAGAGCTTCCCAGATCTACCAGTATTCTAGGCATCGCTGACTCCTAGATATGTAGTGTGATAACCAGTGGGTCATTGTGCAGTCTTCCTTTGTCAGGGATATCTGCTGCAGAAAAGAAGACTGGCTGCCTCTGCCATTCTTCAAGATGCCCTTTTGCTGCTACACTCAATATCTTCTTTCCTTCCAAGTCTCTTTTATGAATTCCGTCTGTATGGATGCCTTCGAAGTTTCGCCCACAGATGTTTGCATGAACTATTGAATTGCAGTCATTGAATCTTGGAATGTCTCGATCAATTGTTATTACATACGCCTCGTGCTTCTTTTCCTCTTTTGGCTGTGGTTGGCTTGGGGGTGGTTTTGGCAGTTCTATGAGGTGTTTGAATTTTCCTTTGAAATGAAGAAGTAGATTTGGTCATGCGCCGTGACGCAATCCTATGTTGTGTGCATAGAATTTGTGGAATTGGCAGTAGTCTCTAGAGTTTCGAGTATGCTTGGGCTGGTTTCCTCTGCTCCTCGGGTATCTCATCTCGCTTGCCAACTCGGATTGTTCTATACTTCGGACGGCGTCCTCGATGGGAACACACAACTTTGGTAGCTTTCTGTCCTGAAATGCAGGAAATCCCGACCTTGGCACGCCAAACTTTCTGCCTCCCTCGTGTCCTCTTTGAAAGCTATTGCCTTCGTATTCTCCTCGAGAATCAGTTCCTCTGTTGTCGTTATATTTTCTATTATCATGATATCTCCCATCACCAAATTGCCTTCATTTCCATATCTCCCATTATCATTCTGCCTTTCCCTTTTTGAAAAATCTCCTACTTAGTTATCCATGGCGTGATCTCGTTCTTCTAGCGATAGATTGTTTATCGAGTGCACTTGCTTCGAGATGACTTCTTTACCTTGGCTTGCTTGCTCTTTAATATCCTCCAGCGTGATCCGTTCCTTCTGATATTTTCGAAGATCTTGCAACGTCTCTACATTCTTGGAGAAGAGCCTATCGTACAATGTATGGTCCTTGTCAAGTGCGTTTAGATACGCTCGTACCTTGTCTTTCTCCAAGGCCCCATTTCCGACTTCCACGCACTGGGCAGTCCACCTTTCTCTCAAGCTTTTAATGGATTCTTTGGGTTTGCCTCTGATACTAAACAATTTCTCCACTTCGATGAATTGTTGTATAGCAAATGAAGTATAAATACTTTAGACAGCTCTTCGAAAGATGAGATTGAACTTGCTGTCAGGTTATCGTACCAAGCCAAGGCTTCTCCTTTCAAACTGGAAGGAAAATATTTGCAAAGCACCTCGTCTCTGTCAGCCCAAGCCAGAAATACTCGTAGGTACATTTTAATGTGTATTGTCGGGTCCCCTGCTCCATCGAAGATTGATGTAAAAACCGGCATGGTGCACTTTACTGGTATGGCCTTGGAGAGAAGTTCGGGACTTAGTGGCAAGCGTTTGACGTCATAAATTGCTTGAGTCATTTTTACCTTGTCATTCGATTGAATCCTATTATCGAAGAGCTCTGCTCGAAGCGCTTTGATTTACTCTATCACGACTTGTTGTAATGCTTGTGTCTCGGCATCCTTCCTCGCCTGCTCACTTTCGTATACTAGATGTATGTTGTTTCCTTTCAAACGTATGCTGTGTTCAATTTTCTTGCTCGAGACCACTATCCCATGGTCCTTGGGGTGCCCATTCTCCTTGGTGTTGCTTTTCGACACGGAGTGTCCTTTGGATTGTGATATGGTGTGTGGGCGAGAGTGTCCCTCACTGCTTCCTTTGTAGTTCGACGCTGATTTCTCTGCAGCTTTTTTATTTGCCTCGGATTATTGCTTTTTTAGTTTCCTTATTCTCTTGTTCTTTCGAATTAACCTTCTGAATTTTGCAACCCTCATAGTTTCTTCTTCGATGGGTTGATGCGCTGGCAGCACTTTATTCGGGATGTCGTCTTCGTCTTCGTCTTCGTCCTCGTCATTCTCCCCATCTTCCTCATGAATCTGTTGTCGAGGTGGTTCGTCACCTTCTGGGAATCCTTCCCCTTCTGGCCCTAGGTCCTCTACTAGTACTTCTTCTTCGTTTACACGCTCCCTATGCTGGACTGTGCTTGCTGCTACCTCTGGCGAGAGTCCTTTGCTAGTTGAAAATCTGGTGTTGTGCCTCGAAGAGCCTGTTCTATGCCTCGAGGAGCCTACCCTTTGCTTCGGCATCTGATCGGATCTCGAAGTCATGGCGATAAGGACCTGTAAAAAGAAAAAACCCGTGAGGCCCAGTGTCATGCCCCTGTTATGGGCTACCCATATGTTAAAGGCAGACACTATGTATTTCCCTTATAAACCTAGAGTTGTACACAGTGAATCTTATCAATGAAATGAATTAGTCTTCTCCCTACTATCTTCTGCTCCTTTCTCTATGTCTATCCCTCTTTCCCTCCTGATCTATCCCCTTTTCATCTAATTTCCCCTTCTTTTATCAAAGATCTGTGCTAATTGTAGTGCGGTACACTACAAGTGGTATCAGAGCAGTCGTTCTTGCGACTGTACTGCCATGGTTAACCAAGCTACCATCGACGCTATTATGAAGAGAGTGACTGGAATTTTGAATACTCAAACAGATTTTTACAAGAAGGTCGAAGACCAAGAGAAATCACAAGCTCGTACTGAATGCGGGTATGAGGAGCTTCAAAAATTAGTAGATGTTGATTCCATAGAATCTGAATTTGAAGAATTAGAATCCAAATATGAAGACAACTTCGTTCCAATTGAAGTTGAGGTTCTTGAGTCGAAGATGGCGGAAAATGAAATCAACAACAATTATGAAGCAATTTATGTTGGTTTAAAATCAGATTTATCTTTATCTTCTTCAGATTCAGCAGGTGAAGATAATTGTAAATTCAAAACAGAAAGTGATTTTTCTAACAGAGATGAAGCTAATTCTGTGGTTGAAATTCAGCAATCCAAAGTAAACTCAACATTCCTGGATTACCAGGAGGGTAAGCCGTTCATTCATAGACCTGATTGTGTTGATGATTTTGTGGATTTTCTAAATGCAAGAGTTACAAAAATTGAGGTAGAAAAATTCTGGGTAAATCAGAATTTTATAAATGGATTTCACCAAATTGGGGACATGAAGTTTATTGCTCGGTATAAATTTAACCAAATTTTTTCTTATAAATTTAAATTTCTCAAGGTATTTTCCATACTTGGCATAGCTAGATTTACTTCTGTATGTATTATTCTACCTAGTTCCAGCTTTCCTCGCATCTTATTTGATCGTGGTAGAAGGTGGGAAACTACTATAGGATATTCTTATTATGTTGGAAGAAATTCTGATTTCAATGTAAAATCTATTTATAAGCTAATAATTGTAGAGTTTGGGTACTGTTTTAAAGCATCATTTGAGTACTTAAACATGTTTTTGGTTGTTAATACTGGTGGTAATGATGATGATAACAAGTTGTTTGATGAAAAGCCACAACAGGGGAGTATTCTCTTGCCATATTTATTTACAGCAGTTGTTGGCATTCTTAATCAGCTAGATTATGTTTTGCAAGGTAAAGTGTATGAACTAATTTTGGAATGTGGGTACTTTTTAAAGATGTTTTATGCGTATCCAGATAGGTTTTTGTTGTCTAACAATGGTGACAAAGGTGATGACAGCCATCTGTTTATGAAAATGACACCAAATGAAAATACAACCAGCTGTTTGTTGTTGTTTCAGTGGATGCGAATGATTGAATCTGGGCTGGATATTAGTAGTAGGGAATATTTCTATTGTGTTTTGTGTTGTGCTAGAAGGGTAATAGATAGAGGAAAGTTACTGGAATTCATTAAATGGTTGATTCTTGAACTTGGGTATAGGTCAGAATTGTGGCTTGGAAATTCGATTGTGCTTGAGTTTGATAAAAATGAAGACAGGTCTGTTGCTATCAAGTTGTTTTGGGGAATGCTGCGACAAGCTTATATTTTCTCGACTGTTTTTATACTTCAAATGGCAAGGGGAAATGAGTTTAACAACACACTCCAACTGTTGGGCAAGTTGCTTGTTGAAGATATTGGTATTCTTGCTCAGATGAAAGAAGCTTGGAAGCGGGTCATAAAGATCGAGATATTCTCAATGACTTGTGCTATGTTACCAGTGTGGGAGTTAGACTCTCTAGAACTCACTCTGTGGGTTCTCTTATCAGAAATGGATTCATCCATGTTCTCTTTTGGATTTAGCAGTATAAGAGATGCTTGTGGCTACCTATTGATCTTCATGGAACTCCTGGGATCACCTAAACCTATAGATTCTGGTAACAATAGCTGGAGTTTCAGTGGTGGTGAAGGTCTTGAGTTTATTACATAATGGGTACATGAAGAGCTCATTTCTTCTTTACATTTCAGTTCACTAATTTTTGCCACTAAGCAAATCTACAGTCCAGCACATATATGGTCTTCTGCAGTGATAAAAGTAGAGGATGGCATTCCTTGGTTCCATACCCATTCTCTTGTGATGCTTCTCTCAGTTCTTCTAAGATGTTATCGTCTCTTGCCCAGTGCCTCTTATATACCTGCAGTTTATGATAACCACATTGCTCGAAAGCAGTTTACGAAGGTAACTTTGAATTCTAGCTTGTTGAGTTTCAACAATTTAACTAATGAATGTAGATGGTATGAATTTTCCAGTCAAATATGCATGAAAATTGTTGGCAATGTCAGTTGGAACACTTCAAATTCTGAAAGTTATGAAAGGAAATTATATAGCTCTGATATTGCTGGTAAGGTGGGGTTCAATTGCAGTCAGTTGTGGAGTTGTGTGTTCCAACAACAAGATGATATCAGCTGGCAGGAGTTCCTTGTGTGGGAAGTAGGAGACAAGGAGCAGCAATTCTCCTTGTTAATTCAGTTGGAGGTAATCCTGTGCATCTCGAATTCTTGTAGTGGTGCTAGAGGATGGAGTAGGCCAAGGTTTTTGCCAAGCTTGGCTATATATTTGTCCTCCTTCATGTGCATCTGTATGTTTAGGAGTTGCAGCAGAAATATGAATCTCCAATTGTTACAGCTTGAGAATGGTCTGCCTGGTGATACTGCAGCCTCTTGTCTTAGATCGACGGATGTTCTTCAAACTCACTTTGTCAAAGACAACAAAACTGAAGCCTCTCTGAAATGTATTGTTGTGGAATTATATAAATGGAGAGTGAGAATCCAGTACAGGTTCATAGCAGCTGATGGAGTTAATTGGGGTCCTGTATTTGGTAAAGACAGACTAAATGAGTGGTGCAACCAAAGGCACAAGGAGGCTGTGGATGAATCGATATGGCACCGTAAAGATACTGTGATGAGTGATATGGGTTATTTC